>VDFB02281850.1:51305-140972 GCA_007258455.2 Sequoia sempervirens
ATAGAAAAAATTATGATATGTTACAAAGGAGGCATCAATTATATCGCCTTCTCTACAGTCTTCTCCATAATCAAGACAAATAGGAAAATATGCAAGAGCCAAGTGTTGTGCAGATTGGGCCAATGTTTGCTATTTATGTTGATGCCTTTGAAGCCCATCTCAAGTGCGACTCTTAATCTAAAGATAAACAATTGCAATGAGAGCTTTCTATTTGGATTGGCAACAACCCTGTTAGTGTTTGGTAGCTTCAGGAGATATTTTCTCCTTAATTTATTCTTGTCAAGGCAGGTCGGCCTTATTTTATAAAGGAAAATTATACTCACATTGTATTAAATTCGGCCTTGTGTACGGCTTGAACTGTAAGCAGATTTCTGCTCTTATTCTGTAATTATATAAGAGATATATTTTGCTAGGTTTTTCTCCCTCGAGGAGGAGGGTTTTCCCAGGGTAAAATGTTGTGTTCTTGATCTGTGTGTTTTCTATTTTTGCTTATTTACATTTTTGGTCTATAAACTAACATGGTATCAGAGTGGGTTTAAGACAAGACCTGATGAAATTTATGTAAGCAGCAGAAGTCAGCATCCTTGGAGATATTCGCCTCCCTCTCACCCATCCAGACAAATTAACAAAAGAAGGAATTAGAAGGTTGGGATTGACATCGAATCTGTACAAGGGTTTGAATGGGACAATACCAGTCGCATCTTTGTTGCAAGGGAGGTATTGACAGTTTGGAAAGAGTCACACTTCATGGAATTCTCAGGCATATTGGTTTACAATTGTTTCTGCTGAATGTCTAATTGGATTGTAGATAAATATATATTGGCCTTGGAATACCAGCATTTGGTCTTGCAGAAGAGATCACAATGAATCAATATGCAGCCCCCTACATGTCTCATTCTGATGTTTCCAGCAATGTGTTTCGCTACAAGAGATCATTGGATTAAAAGACTCCTTAAATTAAAAGTCTATCACTCTAGAACTATGAGTAAGTCTGAAGGAGAAGACGTAATGGAGCTGTAACGATTGCTGAGTGTATACTGTTATTCGGTGATGGCTGTGTGTGAAGAGAATACATTGGATCAGAAGCAGATTGTAGGTGCCTTCAATCTAGTGTGAATATTGAGCAAATTGAAGGAGATATAATGCTACATATGAGCAGATCCTAAGGAAAGATAAAAGCAGACCTGAAAAAAGGGTTTAAGTGCAGCACTTAAGGAGATTCTGATTTCAACAAGATAAGTTCTATTATTCCTTTAATTGATCTATCTAATAATATTTGTTATATGACTACATGCTGCATTTGTAATTTGATTTTTTGAGCTATTATTAATCTCTCTAAATGCAGGATGGAGAGAGATTGCATAAAGAATTCAAAGGGAGGAAGAGTTTGAGGCATCCTGTGAGGAAGTCATGCCGGTTGGAGAAATTAACAAACATGGAGACATAGCTTGCAGCCTTGGTACTGAGTTGGTAGCGCATAACTCTCATGATTCCTCACTGGAGACATCTCTTGAGGGCACAAGGTTGGGTCAGCCTTGGATGAAGAATTTGCATCAGCAAAAAAGATTGAGAAAGATGAAGACACTAAACAACGGAGAACCTATCCAGATTGTCATTGCGATCAGCTACTTCAAAGAGGAGGAAATGACATTCAGAGGGAGTTAAGTTCCAAGAATTCAAGACACGAGTTGAGATCATTAAGGTTCTGGATCAGTCAATGGAGGGGAGTTCACTTCCAAAGGATTTCTTTGCAAACTCTGAGGCAAGGATCAAGAGGGAGTTCTATGACTCACTGAGAAGAAGTGAAGGTGTCAACTAAGTGGGTTGCAGTGTTTGGAAGACCTCTTCAGCTGCAGAGAACAGAATTGCACAAGATAGTCAATCTAGATTTGACACTGGTAGCTCCGCAAACCAATTCAGAATAGGGTGATCTTGGATGAGGTCAAGAAGGACAATCCTGAACTCTCACATGTCAGTAGTGTCGGAAGTGTGCATTGGAAACCGTTCCTCTAAGGCAAGCATTGCAGGTAATCTTGGACAAAGAGGTCAGGAGGTTGATGCAAGTACTTGGAGCTTCAAAGGGAGTCACATCAACATGAAGATTTGTTGTAGTGTATATTTCTCTGAGACGGAGAAATATGAGGTGAAAGCCCTTGTAGTGTATATTTCTCTGAGACAGAGAAATATAAGGTGAAAACCCTTGTAGTGTATATTTCTCTAAGACGGAGAAATATGAGGTGAAAGCCCTTGTAGTGTATATTTCTCTGAGACGGAGAAATATGAGGTGAAAGCTTCAGGAGATATTTTCTCCTTAATTTATTCTTGTCAAGGCAGGTCGGCCTTATTTTATAAAAGAAAATTATACTCAAGGCAAGGTCGGCTCTAGGATGAAGGGTTGCCTAACTTGTATAAATAGGAGAAGGTGTCTCGTCATTTCATAATTAATCAAGCAACTCATTCTTCTCTCTTCAAGTTCACACTTCAGCAGCAGCTCGCCAATTTTAGAAGCAGATCAGATTCTTTGAAAGAAGTTTCTTCATTTTGTATCAAGGAGAATTGTCTCTACACATTGTATTAAATTCGGCCTTGTGTAGGGCCTGAACTGTAAGCAGATTTCTGCTCTTATTCTGTAATTATATAAGAGATATATTTTGCTAGGTTTTTCTCCCTCGAGAAGGAGGGTTTTCCCAGGGTAAAATGTTGTGTTCTTGATCTGTGTGTTTTCTATTTCTGCTTATTTACATTTCTGGTCTATAAACTAACAAGCCCCTACCCATGTTGAAGACAATTTTCATGGTGCTTGGCTTGAATTTTCCCGGAACAAGAACCAGGATTCAAACTCACAATCTTCTACAAAGCAACCTAACCATGTTGAAGAGTCAACATATAGCGACCTTTGTGGAAAATAAGTTGTGGCAATTCGATGACCCACCACCACACTGTAGAATCCTATCATTTGACACTATTATAAAGTTTGCATCCTATCATTTGACATTAAACACACAACTACAAATGCATATCCCAAGATTTTCTAATCGCTCTGATACCATGTGGAAAAACTCGGAGCAGATTAAGCACACAAATAATATTATATTTCCTTCTTGTCTTCGTTCAATAACACTTGCATATTTATAGGATTCACTGCACAACACACCTATCATAAAGTTTGCATCCTATCATTTGACACTAAACACACAACTACAAATGCATATCCCAAGATTTTCTAATCGCTCTGATACCATGTAGAAAAACTAGAAGCAGATTAAGCATACAAACAATATTATATTTCCTTCTTGTCTTCGTTCAATAACACTTGCATATTTATAGGATTCACAAATGCTATTTTTTAGGAAACTTCCTAAACAACCTCTCTAATTAAAATGAATTGTTTTAACAACTCAATATAAACAAATATTCCTACCATCAATATAATAACCTAGTAACAAACCTAATAATTATTATATGCATTCTATAAATGATGCATTATTCCTAACACTGTGAAACATTCTAAACGTGTATCTTTCAGATCTCGGTGTCTATCATTTTTGGGGTTGTTCATTCATTATTGAGTGCATAAATCTATGTTGGTATCTTTCAAAGTCCGAGAAGGAAACTCACTGATGCATAGCAAACAGAGGTACATAGTTTAAATGTAGGAAAAACACTATAAAAACACGTATTATTTGCCTATTTAACCGTAGACACCCATAGCTGAAGCTCACACAACAATTTTCCATCCTTGAGATCAATTTAAAAGGATTTTATAGTGGATTTGAAGGGCAGATTTGAAGAAATTCAGTTGTCAAGTTAGTATTTTTCTTCTTTTTTAACAAGCGTGTAAGTTAGTTCTAGGCTTCTAGCATGTTAATAATAGATTTGTAAACATTGTTTACAATTTTACTTGCAATGAATTTGACTTTAAATATTTTGCTACTGATTTATACTAGATGAAATCACTATTTTCCCCCCTAAACAAAGGGTTTTACACTTTCAAGTCGAAAAAATCAGTTTTTGGTGAAATTAATTAATGGCATGTCACATTGCTATTCAATTACCATATTACATTTGTAATGCATCTTATTTATGAATTTCATTTTATCTTTTGTACTCAAACTTGCAATTTGTGTTGAATGTTTTTTTGGTATTTAAACATGTTGCAGGTTAGATACGATGGCATCCAGCTCAGCAACAGTTAGTGGAAACCATCCCATTGAAAACAAAGACCTCGCTTGGAAATATGTTGTACTAGGAACAGTACTAGGGAGTGTATTTTTTGTCTTATGCATGAAGAAGCTTAATGGAGGCATTAATTGCCTCAAATACCATATTGCAAGCATTCGTAATCAAAGTCATGTGAAAAAACTAAAGAAGAGGAAAAACAAGAGATGCAAGCACTCAATTCATTGTTGGATGAAAAGAAACTAGTGAAGGCAAGGACACACGCGGCCATAGTAGCAACCATTCACTTTGACATGCAAGTAGGAACAAACATAAAAATGGTAGTGTTGGCGTTACAATCCGCACCTCTAGCATTGTTCATATTGGCAACGGTTACAGCAAGGACACACGCGGCCATAGTAGCAACCATTCACTTTGACATGCAAGTAGGAACAAACATAAAAATGGTAGTGTTGGCTTACAATCCGCACCTCTAGAGTGCATATTGGCAACGGACAGCTATGCACAGTGTGTAATGATTGCTCTTCAAATTAGGAAGGGAAGCTCCCTCTAGTGCTGATATGCATGAAAAAGTAAATGATCTAAATCCTATCTTTTTGACTCAGCTAGAAGAGGCACAAGGTTAAGAAAACCTAATACGTTGCAGCTAAGGATTTTCTCTGGTTTTGCAAATCTCTAACTACAACTAGGCTAATGCTAAACTATCCTATTTCCTCAAGAAACAGAGCATGAGGACTTAGGAGCAGGGAATTGGTTATACGATAATCTTTAGGCCAGAATTTCCAAGGAGATGACAACACCTATCCGACGTGTAGGCTAAAAGAAAGATTATTGGCAACAACATCAAACGACAATCTTCACTTCTAAATTCCCAAGGAGGTGACAACACCTATCCAATGTGTAGGTATGAAACAAAGATTATTAATCACGACAACACACGATAAGCCTTACTTCTAAATTCCCAAGGAGATGACGACACCTATCTGAGGTGTAGATATGAAACAAAGTCTATTAATCACAAAATGAAATAATAACTGGGACAGTAAATTGTATAGATGAGACACACATGCAATAAACGATCAAACCAGCAATTATATTTAATCTAAGGCGAACAAGTACCATAATAATAACATTCAGGTAAGGCGGCTCAGCTATTTATTATCACAATAAAGTTCTTGAACAAATACAGAATAGCAATATTATAGGTAAGGTTGTTCAGCATGTATGCTATCACGTGCAAAAGTTCTAATTACAATTTAAATAGATACTGAATAGCAATACTACAAGTAAGGTTGCTCAAGATGTATGCTATCACAAGTAAAAGTTCTAATTACAACGTGAACAGATACTGAATAGCAATACTATAGGTAAGGTTGCTCAGCATGTATGCTACCACAAGTTAAAGTTATTTACAAATGAGCAAGGATGCTCTTATTTATAGAACTCCAAGGTGTAGGGAACCCTAAAATCACCTTGAGTTAAGATGAGTCTTGCAAGCATGCAAGAATTTATTGCTATACCTAAATAAATGAAACTATACAATTAACTGGAAAACTACCATCAGTTAACTGAAACAAAACTAAACTAACTGGGCATGCGCAACATGCAAGTCCTTATTGAAATGAAAGATAACTGATAACTAACATCAGTTAACTGATCCTAACTGAAAGTCTAAACTCCTACAAAGATATCTCCGAGGCTGAGATGTGTGCGCATAAAATCAGCAATTAGAACTCAAGATTGATGTCGAGCTAACTGTTGCTTCTGACTCTATCCTTGGAAATAACTGCAGGTTCCAACTAATTGACTACTCCAAGCCATCACGGGCTATCACCTCGTCCAGGAACTGGTCGACTGTCTCCTCTTCTAGCACTTTGACGCTATCCACAATAATGACCTACGTGTTCAACTCCTTCTCACCATCTTTGATCAGCCTCATGCATTCTCTGAGCTCTTCAGTTGCCTTGTTGAAACTAGCTGTCATCACTGAGAAATGATCCAACTTGGACACCACAAGATCTCCATCCAGATTATCACGAACAAGCTTCTCAAACTCGGCCTGTATTGCATCAAGATCACTGTAAGTACCATCTTCACAAAGATAATGGCACAAGATCTAAGTGATAAACTCACTGATGAATTTGAGAGCTCCAATAACATTCTCTTTGAGCGCATCCAACCTTGTAGAGATTCTGTCATATGTTTCCACTTTGAAGAGATGTTGTTCTCTCCACATGAAAACCTTCATTTTATCCTCATCTTCTATAATGGCATCATATGCAACTGCTAACTGAGATATGAGTGTCAAATCCTTCGGTTTGCCATTTGCTACGATCAACTCAAGCTACTAAATCCCCTGACGAAGCTCATGTGCACCGTATCTCAACTGATATAACTCCATGAGAAGGTATCAGCCTGCAATAATGAATTCTTCAACCCAGTTGTCCAAAAGTTTGCCATGATTGACTAATTGATCCAACTTTTGTTGTTCTGCAGGTGTCCCTTGAAGGTGTGGAAGACCAAGTGCTCTGCTCGAGTTTCCATGAACGAGATCAAAAATATATTGCCGGAGTTGCTTGATTTCAGCCTTAAGAAGCACTTTATCCTCTCCGTCCTTCATGACGCACTCTTCAAGATTACTTGTGACAACCCTGAAGAGGCTCACGTCTGTTTCTCTAGTGCCCCTGCCAAGATTTGCTTTGACGAAGGTGAAATCACCGACTTCAACTTCATCCAGGCTCTTACCCTCTAGTGACGTACCAACTTCAATGATGATCTCTGCTTCAGGAGTTTTCTTTATGTTCACCTGCTTCTTGATTTTCTTGTTTGACCTTTCCTGATAAGGATCGCCAAACTCAGACAAATTAAGCTTATGTGAAGGCTCTCGCCTCTGTCTTCCCAAAGACCTCTCGAGCCAACATGAATGAACAATGTTGTCTTCTTGAGGAGAGATTGTTGTTGCTGTATCAACCTCTAATGGATCAATTGGCGCTGAGGCTGGCCGAACTGGTGATTCTGGCTCTAAATCTATATCAATGGGAGGTGACTGTGGTGAAAATGGCACACCAGGAGACGATGAATCTGCTTAAGCCTATATGACTGTCTCCACTGGAACTTCAGGCGTCCTTTCAACCTACTTCTGCTTCCGCTTGCCAATACTTCTCCCCTTTGTGTTCCCACTGACTCTAGCACCTTCAGGCAGCTTCAAGATAGCCTTAACTCGAGGCCTTGACCTTGAGGTAGAAGGTAGTGAGGAAAACCCTACTGTGGCTCCGTGACTAGAACTGTCTTGTGCCTTCTCTTACTCTCTAAGAAGTGCATGTTGGTTTTAATAACTGCTTTTGACACGTCCTCAATTGAAGTACTCTCCCTGGTGTACCAATCTAGTTGGCGAAGTGGCTGGCGAGCAACTTGATCTTTGACGAATGAGCTAAGCAACACCTCTTCGTCATCATCTGACAAACCCTCAACATCCTCTGATAGGAAATTAGCAAGTTGAGCAATAGTAAGTCTGCAGTAATGGCATCGGCGCACTTCAAATTCGTCTTCACAGTTGGCCCAAAAGTCCTCAAGTGCTGGCCTGTGTGAATTACTTCGCTCCAACCGAGCCGCATAATGACCCAAAGGATCATAGGAACGCCTCTCAATGAGATACCTGAGATTGAGTTTCTCTAACTCGTTCGTCATTAACTTGCAATCAGCAACTACCTTGCATTTGTAAATACCCCATTCAAAAGGAAAGGTGAATGCCTACTTGTGTCGATTGTAAAGAAAAGAGTGAACCTCCTGAGCTTGTCTTAGAAACTCCATAAATAGGACCTTGTCTGACGGGTACCTCGGTAGCATTAGAGGTTCTTTGTTGTAACCATACACACGAATATATGTGAAAGTGGGGAATTGAATGAACCAATCCGCCCAACCCTCCATTGCTGATTTTGCCTCTGGTGAAATCCTGATGTGCATTTCATTATCGAGGTCTTTGACTGTCTTCATTAGGAAGTGACCATTCACCGCTTTAAAATCCTATTTAGCCTTTGAGAACTCCAATTAAGAGTAATATTCGTGAACATGTTGAACGCCAAGAGTTCCATTGGTCTTCAAGTGTCTAAAATTGCCTTAAAACGCAATTAAGTAGACCAAATAAGACACCATGTGAAACTCGTGGATGAGGAATCCAACGATTTGCAGGTGAAGACAATCGCTTATTAACATGGCCCAGTCAAAATTCTCTTTACTGTCGATGATTCGAGAAATGACATAGAACATCCACGGTCGGAAAATAATAGCTTCCTCCTGACCTGTAACCTGGTTGAGCAAAGTTATCAAAATAGCAACTTCACCCTTGAACTCGCCATGACCAACCTTCTTTGGCATGTTGGTCTTTTGTACTTTTAACCATCTCTGAGCAACTTTCCTTTGAGATCTTTCTTTGTCTTCGTACCATATGTTATCACAAGCCTCAATGACTACAGTGAAATTATCTGAGCAAGGAGGAATAGCAAAACATTTCTCAACATCCCTCGACTTGAGGCTGCAAATGACTCTCCCAACAGTTGATCTAATTTGTCTTGTGGACAAGTCGTAATGCTTTATGCAAGCAAGAACAAACTCGAGATTGAAAGCCGTGATAGGAATAGACGCTGCTGCCAGCAACCCAGAACGCTCAAGATTCTTCATTGTAGTGTTGTTGGTACCTTCCAACATGCTCAATTTGACCACTGGATAGACATGACCCAAGTCTGTGTCTGAGGTTTTCAAAAATTCGTGTATCAAGACCGATTTGGCCTTGTAATCTATAAGGTTGAATTGCATTTTGAAAATCTGGATTTTTTATTGTAAAGTCGGGTATGTTTGGGCAACTTTCAAAAAAAGCTGAAAAAAGCTCTGGATGAGGCTAAAAATAGTCAATTGTGGGAAAAAAAATCGGAATTTTTCTGAAACATGGGTTCTGTAGAGAATTGAATTCTAAGCAAACCCAGATCATCAGAAATTCAAAAATTTGAGTTTTAGTGAGGCATGCAAAAGCTTTTCAATCGATAACTGTAGGGGTTTTAGAGCTTCCCGGGGCAAATTTTCTCGAGAAAATCTAGCATATGGGTTTTGTAGGCAATGGAATTCTAAGGCAACCCAAATGATTCGATTTTGCAAAATATGAGAGTTCTTGGCCCACATGCAAAGGAATCTTCAGAAAAAAGCACAGTGCTTCGAGAATGGAAGCAGCGGGGCAGTTTTCTCAAAAAAATCTAAGACATGGGTTTTGCTGCTGACATTGAAAAATGTGAACCCAGATGATCAGATTCTGAAAATTTCACCATTTACTTTGACATACAAGAGAAAACCTAAGACAAGAATAGAAGAATTTGAGATAGAAAAATATAAGTTATTATTCTACCTCAAAAAGTTGCTTATGCTTGAACTAGATTCGATGAAGTCTGCATGCACTCGAAAAATAAAGTCTGGAAAATGTATCTTTTGAACAATTTGGACCTAGCACTGCGAAGAACACTGAAAAATATTGCTCGAAGTACCTTCAAATCTTCGTTTGCTCAAGAAAATCGTGTTTGCTTGCACCTGTTATGAGAATAATGGCGCCAATATGACTTAAATAAATAAATTTAAGTCTTGCGGTGTCACAAATTGCATTAAACTTAGGCGCCACCCTGATTGGACCTCAAAAATGTACGGCATCCTCTGATTGGACCCCCAAAACTTAGTTAACTGATTGAGAAATTTGCCCTAAATAGAGCGCTAGCTTCTGATTGGACCAAATTCAATTAACAGTACATGCAAAAATAAATCGCCCCTTTTGCAAGCAAAAATAAGTTCAGTTGAAGTCGGCCAACTGAGAATTAATTAATATTTAATTTCATATCACAATCTCCCCATTATAGGGCGCTTCATGCACTTGAGTTAAAAAGTCAAACTTTGACTCTAGGCATCACTTTTCCAAAGTTAGAAATTTTCTTGAAAATTTCATTTCACAAACCTCACCGGAGCCCATGTTCAACCACTGATTTTGATTGACTGATGTGTCCAAAAGACTGCCTGACAATTTCATTGAAGAGCAAGATCAAAACGAACAAGAAACTCCTTGAGATTGCAAAGCTTGATTCTGAGATCTGAGGCTTCAAAATTCAGGGCGCCCCTAGCTAGCAAGGACGCTTTTGGCTTCAAACTTAGTCAATTTTTCACTATTTTCGAAGGTGATTCTAACCTCCCTTCATCTCGCATCCTCCAGCTTTTAGCAAAACTTCAAAACTGACTGACAGGCTCACCGCGAAGCTAGCTCCGTTCTGCACAAGAGCTCTTGGAGAGCACCTTTCCAAGAAACATCATCTACTGGGTTAAAATCAAGGGCGCCCCTAGCCACCAAAGGCGCTTTTGTTCCCAAAGATGGCCATTTTCCAACTGGTTGAATCTACACTTAATCCCTCGCTGCAAGCTGCTGACTTGTCATCTAACCTGACTAAGGTATGCAATGGAAAGCTAGTAGCATCACGGACAGGATGAATATTTTAGATCAGCAGAAAGATTGCATTTAAGGCTCCAAAACCTTGGGCGCCCCTGGCCTCTAGGGGCGCTTTTGTTGTTTCCTTGAGATTTTGACCATGATTAGACCTTATGTTTGACTCCTGATTCTGGCAGTTCAGCAACTCAGATTAACCCGCTAACGGATTCATTGCGAAGCCCGATCAAGTCTGAGACAAACATCCTAGGTATCATTTGGTCAGAAACCTTCATCTAGTCCCTCAACAAGATGGGTGCCCCTAGCTAAGAGGCTCGCTTTTCACTCCAATGTTAGTCATTTTCTCATCTCCATCATTTCACGTTCAATCTCCCATATCAAGTGCTAGATAGATCTTTCAGGCTGGCTGGTAGGCTCATCGCGAAGCTGGCAATATTCCGGAGAAGTCTTCTTGGAAGTGACAAATCTCAAAACTAAAATCTGGGTCTCTGAAATCTAGGGCGCCCCTAGCCTCCAGGGGCTCTTTTGCTCCAGAGTCAAAAAAAAATTCGATGATTTTCATCCCGGCAAAAAATCCCCTCCAAGATGAAGCATCATTGTGAACTTATCTCGCCATAGATTCTTCATTTGAGCGTTTTAGGCTTAGATTTCGACACCTGGTCTCTGGCCATTTGCCATTGACGACCTCGGAGGTCCTAACTTTCCACCTAAAAAAGTGAAAACTACCCACCAAACTTAAACTAACTTTTAACTGAATCCAACTTCACCACTATGATCGTGAAGTGAAATAAGCCAATCAAAACAATTTTTAGTCAATTCTGACAAGTTTCAATTTTTAGGGTTTTTGACCTAAAAACAGGGGTCCAAAAACACTAATTTTCAATTTTTTCAAATTTTGCCAATATCTTCCTGACATCAAACTGACTCAAAGCCCAATACTTGATTTACCCAAAAAACTGACTTCTGACATCATTTTTACAAGGTTTAGACTATTTTAAGCAAAATGCCTTAATGAAGCAAAAAATTTGGTTTGGGTACAACAGGTAGGCATTGTGGCACTAGTCACACATACAAAACACATCCACCTCATCCAATTCGAGCAGAGTGTAGCCACAAGGTTTATGTGTTCCTAGAGCACAACCTTCATTGTAAGGTACAAGGTGGAACAAGGAGGTTCAAAAGCAAGCAAATAAGACTTGTATGAGTCATTGGTTTGACAACAACCTTCCTTTCAACATTACAAAGACTCCTTACAAGGAGAATGTGGTGACAACATTGGCAATTGCAAGGAAAAGATACCTCCCTCCCCAAGAGACTTAATAGGGAAGTTGCTCCAAAATGTTGTTGAAGATGCAAAGTTACTTATGGAAAAACAGAAGAGACAATGGTGAAAGTTTGAATGCACGATTCTTTAAGATGGGTGAATGGATAGAAATAACTGCACCTTTATCATTTTTTTAGCAACTTCAAATGGTGAGATGGTTTTCTTAAAGTCAATCAATGCCTCTAACAAAGTAAAAGTTCAAAAACCTTGAACCTAATAGTGAAGCAAATAAACACTAACAACGCAGGGACATATGTACCACTTACCAACTAAGAGATTGCTTTAGGAGAGGCATCCATCATTCTTTTGGACTCCTTGCATGGCAGATTGCCTTGACCTTCTTTTGAAGGACATAAGAAAAAGCGATTAGATGAGACAAATTGTAAAAAGTGCAAGAAACATGACAAAAGATATTCGTATCACCCTTGAGTTCTTTATTTGATGAGAGATCACACCAAGGGAGCTTCTACAACCAGGTGTTACAAGGTTTGCAACTAACTTCTTAACTTTGCAAAGCATTACTAGTTTGTTAACATCATCGAAGCAAATGATTGCGAGTCAAGTATGGTGAGATTCACCATATTCAAAGAAAGTTGATGGAGAGAGGACTGCAAAAACATTTTTTTTTATAATGTCTTCGTGAATAAAGTTACAGAGATCATCAAGGTAACCTCAAACTTCTATTTAAATTTCAAATTGAATCTTCTATTTTTAAACTTTAAAGCATTTACCTTCATTATAAACTGGTGATTTTAATTTGTTTGTACTTGTAGGAATAAAAACCCAATGGGGTACACTTATGAAGCCATGGAGAAGACTAAAGAGGTAATCCAAACCTATTACAAGGGGATAGAGAAAGATTTGATCCCATTTAGGAGATCATTGATCGGAGGTGGATCAATCAACTCCACCACCCCATTCATGCAACGGGGTACTACCTCAACTCCAAATTTTTCTACTCACATAGCTTATAAACTTATTAATAAAATATTACTTGCTCATAAACTCCAAGATTTTGTACTCACATAGGTCCATCCAAATACAAAGTGAGAAAATTGGAGTCTTCACTTATGTCTTACAAGTTACAAATTACAATTATTAATAAAATATTACTTGCTTACAAACTTTTGAACATCTTATTTGTGCCTTTTTGGTAGGAAGATTGGAAAGGAGATACCCCAAATATTTAGAAGTTGATGATAATGATTTTCGAAGACAATCATCATAAATTCATAATAGTTCTCAGCTAGCTATTGTATCCACATAATGAAATGATTTTGTACTCTATCCGTCTTCAAATCTAATAGAAAACACTCCCCCAAAGTTTTATAGACTCATTTGATACCTTTGATAACTAAATTTTGGAATAAAATTGTGTTTTTTAAAGAAATTTAAGTAATTTTTTAAGTTGTCATTGGAATTTTTTGGTCTGTCAAGTCCAAGTATGTGAACAATGGAAGGAACAATCATAAGATCTACTTAGTTGTTAAAGCTATATTCAATTCCTACCCTTGCTTATTCACTTATTGATATACACTGTTACTACTGCATCCATTTGGGGCTTTTTAGTTTCTCAGTTAAAGATTTGTAGCTACAAGAGAAGCATATTAATCTGTTTTTGGTGAGACATGTTTGCAATTGAACCTCTCATCAAAGAAACACAACAAAAAGAAGTAAAATTATAGCCTCTATACAACTCCTGGATATTACATATTTGATATTTCAAGTCAAATAGGAATATCTAGGCTCAAGCATCCAAATGCTCATGAATATCTCCACCAACCTGGGATAATATCTTAGCACACTCCGCCATGGTTGACAATTCTCTCCGTTGGGAAGCAGCATCAAACCGAGCCAACAGACGGTTCTCTAATTCTGGTAGAAACATTTTCAAAATTAAAATATGTTAAATGAATTTTTCTCCAAGTAAAGAATACTTGGAATAATCCAAGAAAGAGCAAAGAGAGATATTAACTAACCATTACAATAATCCTGAAGATTTGCAACAGCAACTTCTAAGCCCCTGCTAGCATTTGCAGTACCCCTGATAGATGCAACAGCCATTCCTTGTCTTCCTACATCTTCTTCAGAAAAGGAGCCTGCAACAAGAATCCACAAATTGGCACATATGTCCATGTACAAAAAGTGATGTATCCTTCTGCAGAAGACAGAAATGATACACTTTCCTCCATAAAACAAATGTTATAAAACTTCTAGAACAAAGGGAGGAATTTAAAATCACTAAGACAATTAAATATAAAGAGAATTTTTAAAAAGCATTGGATATGAAACTACCATGGATTTATGTTTTTAAAGCTCAGTTAGGTGACTTATATATTCACTAAAAGTTGCCATGAACATTACCTGTATTAAAGACTTACGCTTCCAAAGTCCATATCTGCTCAATATGTGAAATTTCTGGGAAAAAAATATAGATTGTTTGGACAGCATCGACAATTCAGGTCACACTTCTTGACCCATCACCAAGATGGATAAAGAATTTGGATTGTTAGATATTGCTAAAACATGGTAGCATTCCATTTATGTTACATTGACACAGCATTACAGATGTGTAATAGGAATTTTATTACCAGTGTTTTAAATGTTTTATAAAAAGCTCTGGAAAGGCTTGAGAAACTAAAAAATATATGTCAAATTTGTAAAAGCCAGAGAGGAAGACTAATTTTGCTAGTTTATGTCTGAATACATAAGTATAAACATAATAAATATAAATTCCAATCACTAAAAATTGTGTAAGGTTTTAAACAAATTATTATACTTTTACAAAGAGGGCTTATGTTCAAAAAAAAGGACAAACAATAAAATCTTAGGCCATGCCATCCTGAAGCAAGGCCTACTATTTCAGGAGCAGCCCCCTGTGCCTTTTTAACTTAGTACATTATTAGTGTTAAATATAACTTTAAAATAAATAAGTTCTTAAAGAACTTATAATGCCAACTCTAAACTAAAATTTTCAATCTGCCTGTTCTCTGTATTTTCTGCCAAAATGATCCTGAAATGGGACAGATATATACAACAAAATTTCATAACCACTTTTCAAAAATATCAAGAAATATTCTAGAAATGACACAGATAATGCAGTAATACACAATTACTCTCAATTAATTGCAGCTTTTTCAAGAATACTGATACTGTGCTTTAAATAGATGTCCTTGTTAAGGACATGAAATTGACAGGACACACATGGAAGATGAAAAAATAATAAATTAATTGTTTATTCTGAGAACTGGTTCAGACTCATTTCTATTATGATGGGTCCAGAAGCATAGATTAAACTCAAACCATCAAAAATATTCAAACTCTACAGTGTTCTTGTATCTCCACTGCCTCTGTAGGTCGACATTTTTTGCAGATGTGTTTTGTGGAAAGCAATTCTTCTGTTAATGTTGATTTACCCACCAAACTACAATGCAGATCCACACAATGTTCAATCGTCTGCATTTGAATGGATCTAGCTGTTTCGCTATTGTATGGCTGATCACAGGAGCAATGAATGCAACAGATAACACCATTTATTTTTGGATAGATCCAGTCCTCAGAAAACCTAAGCATATTGTTTAGTATCTACTACGGAAGGAAAATTGACTTATTTTGCCATAAAATCTTTGCAATTTTATTGAGAATCCCCCTATCTTTCTCAACAAGACAACAGGACTACCGTATGAAGTAGTTGGGCTTCAAACATGTCATCATGGTCCACACTTAATTCTTGACAACCATCCTGTTACAACATAACAAATTTCATGCTTGCCAGCAATCACAAAAGACGTAACATCAATCAGTTCACCCATCAAGATCACTGGCTTCTTCACCAAGTATAGGAAAGCCTGATAATTGACACACAAAATGGAATAGTTGGCCAATAATGTGCCACAGCTTATGAACTACGTGCACAACACCTAATGTCTCTCACAGTTGAACTAACACTTCTGTTCTTGATAGTAATTTGCTCACAAAATAGATACAATGATCTAGCTTCTAAGTTATTTCTTTAAGTCAGAACACATCCTATGGCACACAATGAAATTTATTCTATACAAGATTAATTAACATAAGTGCATTAATGACTCAATTTAAAATCTTCATATGTTTCATTTCATTCTGCTTTCCAGATAACAGGTAATCCCTTCCTTGTAAAGATGTCACGGGGATATGACAATTGTGCAACATTCTTGCTGAAACGCTTGTAATGCAACATTCTTGCTGACAATTGTGCAGATACTTTTAAACAAACTTTATCACATATCTTATCTGGGTTTTTCTTCAAACCAGATCGACCTGCCATGGGACCAAGCAGCTTTCCATATAGGCCCATAAACATGCATTTCCTTATGACCATCTAACAGTAAATCATTGAATTGAAAAAGTCAAAAAAATGAAACAATACTAGTATGTTAGAATCCCCAAATTGAAAATGACCCCAAAAATAAAGACGTAATCGAAAACTGATTCCATTCGAAGCAAAAACCAAGCTTGAAAAAGTCAACAAATTGAACGCAAGTTTGACACTGCAGAATATAGTTAATGCACCAGTAGAAAGTAATTGTAGCAGCAAGAGTCGACTTGGGTATGGTCAGAGAAACAGAAGATAGTGTTTAAAATGATCAAAACACCAAAGGTCAATGTTATCTCAAAAGTAAACCCAGGCATAGGTCTGGTCAAAGCATATCCGTTGTCAGCTTGTTGGTACAGGCCTCTTTCAGCCACTTTGCTCTCGAAGGTGTAATGGGGACTTAGAGAATGATGGATCATCTAGGCCACGAGTCGAGGCATTTTTAAAAATTATATCCAATCAAAATAGGTTGACATTGAAAAGGTCTGCCCAATCAACCATTAATAATGAAATGAGATATATAATGCAGCTACACTCAGAAAAGTAAGCACATCTGTCAAGCCACTTGAGTTGGAGAAAATCTAAAGTGAATGGTATGACCCAGCCTGGCTACTTCAGATTATGTAATGCTCCCCTCAACAACCCATACAAAATGCTCAACATTAAAAAGCTAGTTTGGTATGAGATAAGTCAAAGAAGAGGTAAAAGTAATCTTGATGTACCAACACCAAATGTCCTCTTTTATACACCAATTAAGCATCTCTTCTCCTAGAAGGAAATGCCGACTAGCACATAAAGAGTGCCTAAAGAGTGGGGAAGCTGATCTAGAGACATTCCAACAGACTAGATGAACAGGCAGACCTTGGAGAACAAACAATGTCAATGCCCAAGGGGTTCAAAGAGACAGTCTCCTTCAAGGAAGATAGCACGAACGGATATCTCCCAAAAAACAAAGGAAAACTACCCATGGATGTTAGCCTCTGTATAAACCAAGTGAGCTTGAAGAGAGTCTTGGGACTAAGCAGTTGGGCAGAAAATTCAGCCTGGATAATACATTGAGGAACCATCCATGTGCACCAAATAATACATTGAAGCATAATTGTCACTCACTTGCACAGGATCCCAAGCCAAAGCCCAAAACCTTTGAACCATACATCATAGTTGGCTTAACAATTGTGTCAGAAAGGCACATGTCTCAGAAGGGATATCTCAAAAGTGTGCCTTGAAATACTGATGTTCAATAATAGAAAGCAAGCTGTATCCCTTGCAAAGACAAGACTAGAAGGCAAAAAGGAACGAGAAAGAAGGACTAAGATATCCTCTTCTTTGTGTCTTGACTCAAGTATCCTACCTAGTCTTTATACTAGGACAGTAGGACTCTATTATTATGAAGATGTTGTTACAAGTTTCATTGTAAAGTAATGGCCTAGTTCAAGTTGTGGTTGTTTACACTAACATTTGTGGGAGATCTATTTATATTTGTTTTCATTTGTTTTAAGTACAACCCCTGCTCTATCTGATTTCGTATGTAAGGAGGGCTTGTAGCTTAGTGGTTGACCGTTAAAATTGCCTTGGGAGATCCAAAGATTGGTCCCTAGCCAGTCCATGGCTTTTGTTCATGGTGGAAGAGCCAAGCTAGGTGATCTAAAGCTGATGTATTGTTTGAACGTATAAAGATTCAAAGGACCTAAGTAAAATTAACATGTGAATGGGACCTACTAGGTGAATTAGTTGGGAAAAATACCCATTCACACCAACACCCCCCCCCTTAAGTGCAACTTAGGAAGAAGGAAACGAATTTAAGAATGCAAATATGATGCGAAGTGTTGAAACATCCACCCATGGTCCATCAGATCTTGATTGTATGGAGGGCCAGTAGGCCAATGATAGAGACCTAATGTATAATTGGGTGGTCCCAAGTTCAAGAATTAGCTGCTCTGTGGTTTTTTCCACCATCACCTCAATCAAAGAGGCTTTTGTTCCCTTCTATAGAGAGAGAGTGACCCTCAATCAAATAAGTTTTTCTTCTTCAAAGTTGATATTCATAACATCATACTTTTGTCTCATTTATAAAAAATTTAGACACTAAGTACCCTACGATTACTCTAGTGTTGGTGCAGAAAGTGATGTTTCAAACTCTGTCCCAACTCTCATATTGCTCCAACCATAATACACACTACTGGCTAACATGGGTCAAGAGATGCCCGTTCCAACATCCAATCCATATCTAGCGATTGTGTCTATATCACAGCTTTCAAACTTATTACAAGGGACTTTTGTCCTTGGGTGTCTATATCTAGCAATTAGCAGTTTGCCTCCAAGGATGATTGAACCAGCTCCTTCAGATGATGTCTTCCAATAAATTTGGTGACAATATAGTCATTGATAGCACTATAGATTCTCAATACAATGCCGATGAGTACCAAATGAGTTGTTTACCAGCTACCCTATCTGTTCTACTCTTTGATTCTATTGAATTAGCTCATCAGATTCTATTTCATTTCATTTTCTAATAGCTTCCTTTCTATCAGGTATTTACAATTTTTGGTGAATCTTTTTCTGTTGCTTTCTTAGGAAAAATAGTTTTGGTGCATCATTTTCTAATGCTTCCTTAATTGGAAAATGTTTTTTGTACATCATTTTCTGGCACTTCCTCAGTTGCAAATTTGAGCTTCATTGACCTATCTACATAGGTCAACGGATAGTCTTTTTGATATCCAATCCAAATCTGGTGATTTTATCTATATAATAGCCTCTCAACTTATTCCAAAAGACTATGACCATGGATGTTAATCGCATAGTTCCCTTCTCTTGCAATTAGAAGTGTTTTGTTACCTTCAAGGATAACTGAACCAGTTCCTATAAACTCATCACCTCTCTACATGATACCTTCAAACTCACTGGTGACAATATAGTCGTTGATAGCACTAAAGCTTGAATTTTTATTTTTATTTTTTTCAACTTCCTCTAAAAGTGCCAACTAAAGCGTTTCAAACACAAACAAATTAATTTTAACTCAATATGATTGCAAAAAACAAATATCATTCCAAAAGGCTGAATTTTCATTTTTTCTTGCCATTCAACAAAGAGAGCTAGAGATTGATCATTGAAGATTCCACAACGTTTGCATTGCTATTTCTATACATGTGCAAGTGTCCATTAGCTGCCAAGAAGATTATAGAGGAACTTTTTCATAAAGAGGTAGTTCTTTTCTCTTGCATTTTTGTTTTACATACATGAAAAAAACTCTCTTGCTTTGCTTTTCTTTCATTTTTCTACGACTGTATCACTATGCTTTAAATTTTAAAAGAGTTAGGTTTTATATATCTATTTTTTGTTTTTACTTGTTTTGAATGTGTTATTTATAAAATTTGTCTATGTTACCAGGTTCCCCAAGAACCTCCCCCCTACCGATATGGGTCTAGTTCCGGTACAGTTTGTCCCCAGGCTCACCTAGCGTACCATCCAGGCACCCCAAATCCCCTAAGGTCCCTCACAGAAAATACCCCTGGGTTCTTCAAATGTTCCTACATCATCTAATGTCAATGATGACGATGATGCTAACAATTTAGAAAATCTATGACATTGAAAACTGATTGTTGAACTTTATTATTATTCTAATATTGAACTTGAAGTTTGAACAATAAATATTTTATAATATTTATCATTTATGTTTTAAATGGCATTAGAGTTTACGATTGTTTTGTTGATTATATGATGCTCTATGGTATTCTGTCATGTCCCCTCGCACAACATTGAAACCATGATTATGTCGATCAGTGTTCCCTAAAGAAATTGCATTCATTAAGATACTATCGAAATATATTAAGGAAATGACTAAGGGACTTCAAATGCAAAATAAAACCTTGTTAATATGTATTAATTAACATTAGAGTTCATTAGGGAAGAGTCACGTCTAAACCAAGAGACGGAACCTTCCGCACTTATAGATATAGCGATCAAGGCCATTTGTAAAAGGAAGATCAGGAAGAAAAAAGGAAAAGAGGGAAATCAATATAGGCAGAAGCACGAGACAGGTCACGCCAGTTAAGTGTATCTCTACCTTAGCACTTAGCAATCATGTCAGATATGTATGCATAACGTCATTGTATTCATAATTGCTTGATCGTATATCTGCGATCTGGTTAGGTGTATCTCTGCTTCCAATTATATAATTTGCTTGATTATCTAACAGCCATCAACAATCTGGTTATTTGTTCATGGTTAGGGCTTATTTGTATAAGCGCTCTGATTACATGATTGTTGATTATCTCATAATAACAAACTGATTTACACAGCTTGGGTACCTTGATAGTGATATGATTCTATGTATTGAATGCTTGTACTCATTGTAAGGAGGCTAATAATAAATATACAGTGATTACTTAGCATTATCTGAAATTCCTTACCCTAGGTTTTCTTTATCATCTCAATCTGGATTTATATGCACTGTTTCGTATTTCCTAGTAATAATCTGATAATAGATGTCTATAGTGGGTAAGAGTTCTGCATAGCGACCAAGTATAAATATGCATTATTATTGTAGGCATGGATCTAGAAGTTGTCTTAAAAAGCCATAACGTTTATTGATACTAATGCATATTAATACCTAAGGATCAATCTGAGTGTATGAATCTGTTTGAAACCTGCTTAGGGGAAAAGGACCTGAGAAAGCGGTGCGTGCCTAGAGATCTCACTCAAGTCCACCCAATCCAAAGGCAAGGATGGGCCATGGAGGAGTAGGGATCCCACTCAAGTCCGCCCAATTCAAAGGCATGGATGGGCCATGGAGGAGTAGAGGTCCCACTCAAGTTTCGCCCGATCCAAAGGCTAGGATGGGCCATGAAGGGGTAGAGATCCCACTCAAGTCCGCCCAACTCAAGGAGAGGTTGGGCCATTGAGGAGTGGAAGTGCCTAGACCGCCTGTGAGCTCTGCCCAATTCCACCAATGGGCAAAGTGTCTTTCAAGGTTGTGACATGCATGAGGAAAGCAAGTACAAGTCGCTAAGGGGGAAAAGTTATGGTATACAACCTCTTAGGCTTGGCATATGACTTCAGGCGGACCCTCCATGTCCCTCCTGTCACACGGCTAGCTTTCTGCGCCCAAATAGCACACTTTCTAACCACGTGCGGCACCGTTTTCCTACTTACTTGAGCTACTCCGTAAGATGCTAGCTCTTTGGGTCGGATCCGGATTACGCCTTTCCTTAAATCACCGAGCTCTTTCTTTTCTTGCAGCGGAATGTAATCACGGTTCTTGTGGGGGAGCGCCCACTCGAACCGGCGGTACTCACGAACCTTCAGCCGGGCGGCTGCTGATCCGAATGTAGGGTAATAACAAGCTTTATTGTCTTAAAGAAGCCTCGGGCTCAATTACAATAAAAGAGAGTCTTTCTTACTCTCACAAGACTAGTTACAAACAATGAGACCCTGTCTCACTGCACAGCTACCCCTAGAATCACGGCACTCTTCAGGCTCTGTTTGACCCCTTCACGTGACCTCTGACTCCTGCTCTACTTCTGACTAGAACTGCTGTTGTTGTTGATGACCTCTGTTGATCTTCAAGTAGGAACGTCGCGTTCTCCCAATCGAGCTACACGACGGATTACCCTGTCCACAGCCCTGGTCCCCCTTATAGGGACGAGGCTGACCTCAACGCGGCGCTTGCTTTGCACTTTTTGGAACTCTCTGCACTGGGAGCATTCAATGCAGTATGAACCTTCGCTTTGAGGGCTTGTTGGCGATTTTAGCTGGGTGTAGTGTTTCAACTACTTCGAGGATGCATGCTCCCCTATATAAGCTATTAGTACGAATCCCTGACCACGTAGGATGACACCGAGGAATGGCCAAGGGCCCCAATTTCCTCCTTAACGGCATTCTATCCCAGGGCCCTGATCCGCTGAACCCCAGCTCCCCAATTCCTGTCCATCTCTGAACTATCTGAGTTGCGACCTCCGATGAGTCCACTTCGGACTGCGTCCACCCCCAGGGTGTCCGGCTTAACTCGAACTCCATGTTGAATCCGACTTGCGCTCCAACGGTTGAGTTCCACTCCACGGCGTGTTCGCCTTATTGGAACACTGGTGCGAGTCCCAGGATAGGACTGCACTCGGCCGCAAGGGCATTTTCCCTGCGTCCCCGATGTTGAACTCTCAACCTTGTGACATCCTCCCCCACTTTAAATAGGCGACGTCCCTGACGCCTGCACACAAATCACCTTGATGGACTGGTGCGGAGAATGCGCCCGACTTTCTTTCGGGGCTTAAAACTGCGCCTGGGAGTCCCTTTGGAGGAACTCCAGGATCTGATCTTCGAACTTCCACAGGCTCTCTGCTTTTTCCCATGTTGCTTCCTCCCTGGGTTGGCCCTGCCAATGTACCAAGAATTCACGCCACCTGTAGCTGCCGAATCTGCGCTCCTTGACTGCAAGCACTTCCTGTATCTGCACGTTGGGTTTGTCCAACACATTTGCTGGCCCTCTGTTAGGGATACTTCTACTTGGGTCCTCTGCATCAAAGTGCATTGGACGGAGCTGACTCACATGGAATACGTTGTGTACACGCATGTGATTTGGAAGTTTCAGCTTGTAGGCTACTTTACCTACCTTCTCCACAATCTCGTAAGGTCCCTCGAACCTTCTTATGAGAGCATGGCTCAAGCCCTTTGGTGGCTTGAACTGAATCAAATCCAATTTCAGGAGCACCTTGTCTCCCACCTTGAAGTCCACGGCCCTTCTGTTTTCGTCCGCGTACCTCTTCATTCTTTCTGCTGCCTTAACCAAATAGTGACGAGCCAAGTCGACTCTATCTTGCCACTCTTTAAGATGGTCTGCTGCTGTAGGGCATGGCCCTTTGTATCCTCCGAGTACTGTATGCGGGGTCAAGGGTTGTTGTCCAGTTGCCAAGTGAAACGGCGAGTACTGGCTTGATCCCGATCTTTGAAGGTTGTAACTGAACTGTGCAGAATCCAGAAGCTTCGGCCAGTTTGACTGATCCGCACACACAAAGTGCCTCAGGTAATCCTCCAACACTGCATTGACACGCTCGGTCTGGCCGTCGGTCTCTGGGTGATGGCTTGTGGACATGAGTAGCTTCGTTCCCATGAGCTTAAACAGTTCAGCCCAAAAATTTGATGTGAAACGGGCGTCCCTATCACTGATGATACTTAGTGGGACACCCCAATACTTGACCACGTTCCGATAAAAGTAGTCGGCGGCAACCTCCGCTGTGCACGGTGTCTGACACGGCACAAAGGTCCCATACTTCGAGAACCTATCGACTACAACCATGATACTTGAAAAACCATCGACGTTGGGTAGACCGATGATGAAGTCCATTGAAACACTGGCCCAAGGTCGAATCGGAACTGGTAGGGGTTGCAGCAAGCCTCCCGGAGACTGCACTACAACCTTGTCCTGCTGACAGATGAGGCAACTTCGGACGTAGTCATCTACATCCTTCCGCATCAACGGCCAATAGAACCCTCTTTCCAAGAGCGCTAGAGTTCTCACTTGGCCTGGGTGTCCTGCCCACAGGCTGTCGTGACATTCGTGCATAATGTCTCTACGCAAACTCTTGTACTTGGGAACATAGACTCTGCTCTGTGTAAACATCATTATTCCATTTTGTTCACTTAGCTTTCGAGTCTTCCCCTCTTTACACTGTTTCCACAGCGCCGCAGCCTGAGGATCTTCCACCAAGCCCTGCTTGATGTTCTCAACCATTTCTGACGAGAGAGTCACCTGACTTGCATTGCGCTCATCACTTTCTGACTCACCCTCTACTGCCATTAGCTGTGCTTTTCTGCTCAGTGCATCCGCCACAACATTCTGCTTGCCAGGGTTGTATTGGATTTCATAGTCGAACTCGGCTAGAAACTCTTGCCATCTAGCCTGCTTTGGTGTGAGTTTCGCTTGTGTCTTGAAATATGTTGAACTGATGTTGTCTGTCTTGACAATGATCGGTGCGCCCAATAAGTAGTGCCTCCACGTTCGAAGACAATGTATGATTCCTGTCATCTCTTTTTCATGGGCGGGATAGATCCTTTCTCTATCCTTCAACTTTCTCGACTCGAAAGCCACTGGATGTCCTTCTTGCATAAGAACACCCCCAACTGCAAAGTCCGATGCATCACTCTGCACCTCAAAAGGCTTACTGAAGTCAGGTAGGGCAAGCACTGGTTCCGTGGTGAGCTTCTCCTTGAGTAACTCGAACGCTGTCTTGCACTTGTCTGACCAGTTCCATTTTCTGTCTTTCTTCAAGAGATCCGTCAAAGGGGCGGCTATCTTAGAATAACCCGCCACGAACCTCCTGTAGTAGTTTGTCAGACCCAAAAACTGCCTCACTTCGTGAATATTCTGAAGCGGCTCCCAATCCCTGATTGCTTGGAGCTTTTCTGGATCCGGCCTGATCAAACCTTTGCCCACGATATGACCAAGGAAGTGAACTTCCTCTTGGGCGAAAACACATTTTTCCTTTTTTACGAAGAGTTGGTGCTCCCGGAGCAACTCAAACACCTCCGCCAGGTGAACCTTATGTTCCTCCATGGTCTTACTGTATATCAGGATATCATCTAGATACACCACCACTGACTTATCCAAAAGCGGACGGAACACGTCATTCATAAGTGTGCAAAAAGTCGCCGGAGCGTTGCACAGCCCGAAAGGCATGACCATAAATTCGTATGACCCATATCGAGTCACACAGTTCACCTTTTCTTCATCCCCTGCTGCAATTCTAACCTGATAGTAGCCCTGCTTCAAATCTAACTTTGTGAAGATCTTCGCCCCTGCTAGGCGATCAAAACAGTCTGCTATTAAGGGTAGGGGATATTTGTTTTTGATGGTTAGCTTATTGAGTGCCCTGAAGTCTACGCATAGCCTCAGTGTTCCGTCTTTCTTCTTTTGGAACAAAACTGGCGCTCCATATGGTGAACGAGACGGCTTAATGTATCCCGCCTCTAACAGCTCTTCTAGCTGCCTCTTAAGCTCAACCATCTCAGGGCCAGACAACCGATATGGTGCCTGGGCAGGAGGCCTCGCTCCTGGCTGCAGTTCAATACGATGGTCCACCGCTCTTCTCGGTGGAAGTTCTGTCGGCAGCTTCTCTGGCATTCTGTCCTCGAACTCTAATATGATTTCGTCGACTTCTGGCGGAACGGGTGCCTCAGTGACACCATCCAATTCATCCCACCCTCCAAGCAAGGCAGCCAAGAACATTGGTTCTTTGTTGTTCTTCTTTGCTGACTTCTTCATGCTCAGAGCCGAAACCACCTGGTTCTTCCCACTCTGTCTCCTTTCTGTCGTCTTTACCAGACTCGTCTGAGCTGGGTCCATAAACATGAGACTCTCCAAATGAGGGATTACTGCCACTCTTCCGAGCCTTAAGAACTCCTGGCCTAAGATCATCTCAAAATCTTCCATCTCTATGGCCATCAGGTCCATCTTGTTGTGCCAACTCCCAACTGCTATGGGTACATCCCGGATAGTACCACTGATCTTCTGTTCAGGTGAGGAGACGGCCTTGAAGGTACTCGTGCCTGCTTGCACCTTGAGTCCCATTCCTTTGGCTTTCTTAGCCGATATGTAGTTGTGGGTGGCCCCTGAGTCCACCAATGCAACGATGCCTTTTCCATTTACACGCGCATCCACGAAGCACAACTTATGCTTGTCTTCTGGTTGGGCCGCTGTGGCCTTCGGCTGAGCTGAAGTCGACGCATTGAGTGCGTGCAATTGAACAACTCCCAACTTTGTCGCTGATCCATCCTGCTCTGCGGAACCTTCTGCAGCATTGATTCTCTGCCTTTCCGGACATTCCCTAGCCCAATGGTTCCCTTTGTTGCAGATGAAGCATAGACCAGGTGTCTTGGTTGTGTTCTTCGATCCACCTCCAGATCCTTTTGCCGAATTGGGACCCGGTCCCTTTTTCTGATTTCCACTGGCCTTTGTTGAAGTACTCTGTCCTGCCTTCGCTAGGTCCTTGCTGTCCTTCGACACCGACGGAGTCTTCTTCTTGAACTTTTGTTGGCCACCCGATTCTTTGTTCGACTCCCTACTGTAGTCGGACAATCGGTCTGCTGCGGCGACGGCTGCATTAAGGGTCGTCACATTAGAACGCCGGAGCTCGGTTTGAGCCCACTGTGGTAGACCTCTCATAAACTGAAACAGCTGATCTTGCTCCGACATATCTTGTATCTCGAGCATCAGACTGGTAAATGCCTTAATGTAGTCCCGCATCTTACCAGAATATTTCAGGTCCATAAGCTGCATTCGGGCAGTCCAAGATGAGTTCTCAGGTTTAAACTGCACTCGCAATGCTTCCTGGAGCTTGGCCCAGGTGTCTACCACGGCAACTAATTTGCCCTTCTTTATATCCTCCACTCTGTTTCTCCACCAGAGCTTCGCCGCATCTGTAAGGTAGGTTACGGCAGTCTTGACTTTGGCTTCTTCAGACAAGCCCGGCATCGAGTCAAGATACTGGTCCATATCCCAAAAGTAATTTTCTAGGACCTTATCGTCTCGTTGTCCACTATACTCTGACGGACGTTTTGCTGGGAGAGCAGAGCCAACGCCTCCTTGAGACATCGACGTGACGAGGGTCTTTACGAACTTCATATCGTCTTCCATCCTCTGCTGCTCTTTGATTCCAGCCCTTAACTGGCTCTGCAGTGTAGAGACCTGCGCCTCCAATTGATTGATGCGGTATTCCGAACCGACACCTTCTGCATATTGCATCCTTTCTTCTAGGTCAGTTAACCGGTCCTTCGTCCTTGTCCTAATGCGAACGGGGTTCATGTTGAATCCTCCCCGTGCCCTCGGTGACGCTGGTACTTCGTGTACACTTTGCTCTATTACGGGACTTCCTTCCCCAAGAGAGATGCGCTCTGCATCTGAACCATCTTGACCATTCTCTGATGCTGTTCTCATCGACATGATGATAACTCGGCGTATCGAGAGACTGTGCTCTGATACCAACTGTCACACGGCTAGCTTTCTGCACTCAAATAGCACACTTTCTAACCACGTGCGGCACCGTTTTCCTACTTACTTGAGCTACTCCGTAAGATGCTAGCTCTTTGGGTCGGATCCGGATTACGCCTTTCCTTAAATCACCGAGCTCTTTCTTTTCTTGCAGCGGAATGTAATCACGGCTCTAGCGCAGGGTTGCACTAAAACCGGCGGTACTCACGAACCTTCAGCCGGGCGGCTGCTGATCCGAATGTAGGGTAATAACAAGCTTTATTGTCTTAAAGAAGCCTCGGGCTCAATTACAATAAAAGAGAGTCTTTCTTACTCTCACAAGACTAGTTACAAACAATGAGACCCTGTCTCACTGCACAGCTACCCCTAGAATCACGGCACTCTTCAGGCTCTGTTTGACCCCTTCACGTGACCTCTGACTCCTGCTCTACTTCTGACTAGAACTGCTGTTGTTGTTGATGACCTCTGTTGATCTTCAAGTAGGAACGTCGCGTTCTCCCAATCGAGCTACACGACGGATTACCCTGTCCACAGCCCTGGTCCCCCTTATAGGGACGAGGCTGACCTCAACGCGGCGCTTGCTTTGCACTTTTTGGAACTCTCTGCACTGGGAGCATTCAATGCAGTATGAACCTTCGCTTTGAGGGCTTGTTGGCGATTTTAGCTGGGTGTAGTGTTTCAACTACTTCGAGGATGCATGCTCCCCTATATAAGCTATTAGTACGAATCCCTGACCACGGTAGGATGACACCGAGGAATGGCCAAGGGCCCCAATTTCCTCCTTTATGGCATTCCACCCCAGGACCCTGATTAGCTGAACCCCAGGTCCCCAATTCCTGTCCATCTCTGAACCATCTGAGTTGCGACCTCCGATGAGTCCACTTTTCGGACTGCGTCCACCCCCAGGGTGTCCGGCTTGACTCGAACTCCTTGTTGAATCCGACTTGCGCTCCAACGGTTGAGTTCCACTCCACGGCGTGTTTGCCTTATTGGAACACTGGTGCGAGTCCCAGGATAGGACTGCACTCGGCCGCAAGGGCATTTTCCCTGCGTCCCCGATGTTGGACTCTCAACCTTGTGACACCTCCTCCTAGATTATCATATGTTGCTTTCTTGAATATCGATCAATGTGATGTAATGGTATAATGCTAACGAATGTATCTGTGCATGTGTGGAAATATTGTTTGTGTGGTGGATGCAGGTTTCAATCCAAGCATTACATCATCAAGGAGCTAATCAATTGACAAGGTGAAAACCCTAATCCTAGTTTGTGAGAATTGGACCCATAGGAGAATTCTAGAGCAAATTAGGACAGGGGACATTACATATTCTATACTTAAATTCTTTCTTTTAGGTTGCAAATATATATTTATGATTTTTACATATTTTTTGTAGGGATGAACCCAACCCCAAAAAAAATTGCCGAATCCACAAACCAAACCTACAAACATGAACCATAATATGTTGGAATTAATTGGCATTGATGTCAAAGGAAATTGCTATCAAATTGTATTCAAGTAAGAAGGCCAAAGGTCACTAATTGCTGTCCAATGATCAAACAAAATCAGTTTCAAATCTCCAATTTTTGAGAGCAGATCACACCATTTCAAGGCATTAAAGACAAGCATATGTACATTGAGGAATGATGATCAACCCCCTCTATTTGGGTGCCCTTCAACAAGACGTCTCTCTTTTAAATTTGCAAGTTAAAATTAAACTAATACTTAAATCATGGGCCGACCCATGTATAGTACCCAAGAAAATAATATATAAAATATTTTAAACGTGGCGCCACCTTTGGAGATAGATGGCCACCCTTGAAGAGGTTGTCTCCCTTCAAAGAAATCACACCCCTTCCAAGAGACATGAGAAGGTATAAAAGGAGAGTGAGAAGTGTGGTTGGGGAAGTGTGGAATAAATAGTACAAATCATTCAAACACAAGCAAAATTTATGAGAGTAAAATAAATATTTTATTAAGCCAGATTTTTGTGAAGGAAATTCAAGTGATTGTCTTCCATTGAAGAAGATATATTTAAAGAGACGAAAACTTTATTCATTTGGAAATTGGTGCTTCCTAAACTAAGCTGTCAGGTTCTTCTATTTACCCCCCCTACCTGGGTGGGTTCGGTTTGGGTCTAGGTACGTGGCGGGTACGAGCCCCGGTACGCACAAGGTTCCACCCAAGGCGTCCAAGCAGAACCCTGGACGTACCTAGGTCGTATTTGAATGACCTGGGAGGACCCGCAGCCTCAACCGCTGAAAAAGGTGTCAAAAAACTACTTTTTAAACATTAAAAAAATACATAGAATGCCTTGGTCACCCTAAAAGTGAGATATAAAATGCATCTCAACTCAGTTCACAAACACAAAAGGCCATAAACAACATTTTTTGCCTCCAAGCTGCCATTCTTGGATTTTGAAGGTTGTGTCATTTTTGTTATGGGCGTTTCAATTCACACCTCTACGAATTAGAAAGGGACAGCTATGCACAAATAAACTGCTTGTCAAATTAGGAGGGGAAGCTCCCTCTTCGCTAATGATGCTTAAAGAAAGTAAACTAAACTATTTGCCAATCTTTTTGTTCTCAACTAAGAGCACAAGGTTATAAAACTCTAGCATCATAGCTGAGGTTTTCTCTTTTTAGAACTTCAACTACAACTAGGCCTACTCTAATGACACTTCTAGCTACTCAAGTAAACTCAGAGCTTGAGAATTAGAAGTAAACAAGGAATGATTTAATAACATAGAACTCACATAAACTCACTTCCAACTCACACCTTAAGACTCATTGTACTTTTAGATGCAAGCTGAAATAAAGATTATATAAGTGAAACACAAAACAAAACCTAAGACAGTAGATCAAAGCAAAGTATGCATAAGATTTCCTTTCTCTAATTTCTGATAACAATTACACTTCAGGGACAGCAGGATTGTAGCAATAACAGGCTTACAGTTTGTAATGTCCCCTTTTTGGGATAACCCTAAATCTGCCCTAGTTTATCAATTTCAAGTGATCATCTTGGTTTTGGGAATGTTTATAGTGCAAGAAGGCCCCTGCAAAATAGAGTTAGAGAATATTTACAAGATAATATTAATTGGAACATACATAAGGAAACACAAAGAGAGTAAGGTTAGTGATACAACTATCTTTAAGACCTACAAATATGTTAGTGAACAATTATAAATAAAGACAATATCATATTATAAATATATTGAATTTCTTTAGATTTTTTAATTCATTCTTCCTTGAACATAATGGTCTAATAGGGTGCCCAAGAAACCCTCTACCCTATGCCCAAGAGCAGTACACCCCTCTTGGCCCATGCGATCCCTTGCCATCCATATGGGGTGGTGTGCCTATTGAGGCGTCCTACCGCCATTTCCCTGTATCATAACCATTATTGCTTAATCATGTTGGGAGGTTGAGGGTGCAACTACGGTAGGGTGTCCTGGAAAGTCACTCCCTCTAAGCCCAAGAGCAGTACAACCCTCTTGGCCCACATGTGGCAGGCCTCAACCATCCACCATGGGGTGGTGTACTTAGAGGATGACCCCAACACTGTTTCCCCTCCTCGTAGGCCCACAACTCCCTTATCACTACAATCAGATTATCAAAATGCAGTCCATATTTTAATCTTTACATATTGAATCAGTCCATATAGAGATCAATAATACATACACCATTTCACATTCAGCAATATAGGGAGAATCAAATTTATGTAGGTATTTATAATTACATGGGTGCAATTACTTATAATTACTTGGCAATACAGGGTAACTCAAATTTATGAGAATACTATACTGGTAAGTATGAGAAGATGTCTATTATAAACTATTGCATTCCATATCTTACGCTACCATTGGACAAGTTCACCTACAACATGTACGTAGTCATAGACCTTCAATTATTGCTTGGCAATATCTGCTAGTTTTCCCAAAAGAATATGATCCAACCCTCGAATTGATTTAGTTCCTGATGATGGATGTTGTCTACACTTAATGGATTGCTTGGATGTGATGATGTTTGTCCTGATTCGATCCCTAGATTCATGCTATATAAGGCAAGGTTGTGCTCCTGAGTGATCGCAATTGAATTACAACCTGGCTTAGAGGGTTCGATACTCCTTTGGAGCAGCTTGAATCTCTATAGGAACTGATTATTATGCCAAAACAGATCAATGCCTATTAAAAAGGTACATGTCTCTAATTTTCCCTTAATATTTCACCGCCTAAGTAATTGATGTTTCTGAAGATGGTTGTTGTTTAATATCCAAGAGATGTCAGATTGTGTCATGGTGATGACTCTTTATTTCCAAGATATCTTCTTATCTTTTCTGCTGATCTATTTGGATGACTACAAATCTTCTTTAAATATCTAACTTTGCACCCCTTCAATCGATGGTATCCCTCTAAACAATCACCACCCCTAATCACTACTCCTTAGTGTCATTCCAGGGAGAATCGTGACTCATATCTTCATTTGTTGTCTTTGACCAATGTGAGTCTTTAGTAATCGCTATTTGTTAGTTTTGCTTTAATGTTAATTTGGGGATCGTTGCCTATTAGCATTATTTGAGTGCGCTAACTATTATCTTTTAATTGCCACCTCATGATTAAGGATCATTGTCCTTATGATGAACTGTGTTATTGAACACAATCTTTAATTGGCCCGATATCCTTCCAAAGGTTACACAAGGATGATAGCCCACGATTTTTAGCCAATAACCCTGTTAGGGAATTCGAGTATGATTAGGTAACGTGAGTGAGGCTCTATCCAACGTGAGTGAGAATCTATCCAATGTGAGCGAAACTTATCTATTCAAATATGGTGGCGGCTTCAATGTATGAATTGGCAGGTTACCATTAAAATTGGTGGCTGAAGGAATCATCCCTTATTCAGAATTATGACTTATGCAATGAGTGTATGTCACCTGTGGACAATGAGGCTCCGTTGATAAAATGCATCCCTCTGACCTTCGATTCCGAACACCAAATGAATCCTGTGAACTAACTAATAGACTCGTCGCGAAGCTTGATCAAATCTGGAAAGAATGTTCTAGAAGCTGCATCTTCTAAAAACAGCTTTTAAGCCCTCAAAATCTTGGGCACCCCTGGCTAGCTGGGGCGCCCAACTCCTCCAGAGTTTGCCATTCTGATGTTCTTCAATTTGTAATGTTTTCTAATCTTCGGATGAATTTTCTATTGAATTCGCAATTCTAGCCATTCAGGAGATCCAGTGAACTGGATGTTGGATTTGTTGAATCGCCAAGAGAAATCTGAGAAAAGCCTCTTAAAGGTGACTAGCCTTGAAAACTGCATTTGGTGGCCTAAATTCCTAGGCACCCCTGGCTAGTTGGGGCACCCAACTCCTCCAGAGTTAAGTCATTTTTCTGTGTTTTTCAACTTTTCTTTGATCTTTTTCGTTTTGCACATATTTCTGCCTCCATTAAATCTACAATATCTGGCATTTGGAAAATATTCTAAGCTCACTGATGAATCTATTGAAGAGCCTGTTCAAATCTGAAGAAAACTTTTTGGAGGTTACAAACCCTAACTACAGCTTTTAAGTGCTCAAAACCTTGGGCACCCCTGGCTAGCTAGGGTGCCCAACTTTGCCAGACATACCCATTTTCTGAAGCCTTTCAACTTTTTCAACTTGGTCATTTTTGTTCCTCGTGATCTATTCTCCATTCGATCTGAAATTGCCAACAACTGATGAATCTGATGGTTTGGATGAGATATCCACTGGAAAGTTTGAAGAATTTTGAAAAAGATGACTAATTTTGCAAACCCTAGAAACTGAATTTGGCCTCCCAAAACCCTAGGCGCCCTTGGCTAGCTGGGGCACCTTTCTTTACCAGACTTAGTTTTTTTATTTTCATTTTTTCAACTTTCGCTTTGTCTTGCATTCACCACTCCACACTCGACAGCCACTTGTGCATTGAATGTCATAGAGACTGAAAAATATGCTAAGGCATGAACAGCTACGCGTCTTGATTGGATAGGGGTGCCTAGCATCTCCAGTGTTAGACAAATTTTCACCATTTTCAAGATTTTCAAACTTCCCTCCTTTATTCTCCGTTTTGCAAACATCTTTCGCCTTTGATCAATCAGTGCAGCATTTGAAACCTTGAATCTAACACCTGGTAGTTAACCATCCTCCATTGATGACTTCGGAGCTCATGTTTTAGCTTCTGAAAAAGCAAAATAGACCCACCAAAGAAAAACTAATCTTTTGACAATTTTGACTGGACCAGCCGGATCATAAAGTATTTTAAACCAATCAAAATCAGTTTGAGCCCTGGAAGCAGAAATTCTATTTTTAGAAATTTTCTATTTTTAGAAAATTTTGCCAACATCCATTTGAGAAGAAACCCAAAACAAGTCTATTTTTAGAAACTTTCTATTTTTAAAAAATTTCCTAAAAAGTAGGGCCGAAAAACTAAGATCTGGGTTTTGTAGATAAGTTTGCCCTGAAGAGACCCAGATCGTCAGATTTTGAAAATTTTGAGTTTTTGACCAACATACATGACATGCAAATTTCCATTTTTTGACCTTTTTGACATTTTTTACAAAACTTTTACCACTTTTTTCAAAATGCCTTAATGAAGCAAAAATTTTAATTTTGGGTACAACATCTTTCAAAGGTGAGAGCTACGAAGGAGTTAGACCTACAACAAAGGGAGAAATAGTTGCACAAAGAAGATCTAACCATCAAAGGTGAGTGAATCTTTCATTTTTTTCAAATTTTCAATAATTTTTTTGAAGATTTTTCAAGTTTTTTTTGTTTTTTGGCAAGTTTTGAATTTTTTTAAGAACTTTTTATGCATAATAAGGGGTTATAATGCCAATTTTTTCAAAAAAATAATATTTGTGTTGTTAATTTGTAATTTTTTTTTTAATTTTAGGTTCATACAGAATGGCCAATAGTTCTAATTCAGTTGGCCCAGATGCAAAGAGTCAATTGAAATATGATGCATCGTCACCTCTTTGGTGACATACGACAATGATTCGACAAATTCCCGGTGGTGGGGGTTATGTTAGGCATTGTGGCCAATGTGGAACTCAGTATAAGAGCTTGTACTTTCGAGTGAAAGCTCACTTATGTGCTATTCCTTTACGAGGAATAAAAGTTCGCCTTGTGCCAAATAGAAAAGGGTTGCCAAAACACCAAATATTGGCTTATATTAAAGAACAAGAGGAGGCTGACATGGCATGTAATAAATCAAAGGCTATTGCACATCCTCTTGCCAAGAGAAGCTTGCAAAGACCTTCTAGTGGCTTATCACAACCGGCTGGCCTACATCCTTTCATGCAAATGCCACCATCTTTTTAAGGAGATAATGTTTCAATTTCACAAAAAGGAGGCCCATTGGAGAATGCCTTCAAAAATAAATCAAGGGAGATTGCAGATCAGAGCATTGCTCATTGCATTATGGCAATGGGCTTCCTTTCAACCTTGTTACATCACCTTATTGGTGGGAAATGGTGACAGCCATTTCCAATACAACTTCTGACTATGTTAGTCCTGGGTATGAAAAGGTGCGAACCACCTTATTGGCGAAGGAGAAAGCTTCAGTAGAGGCATCATTGAGAGTAATCAAGGATACATGGTCCGAAATAGGTGTGTCCATCATTTCTGATGGATGGAAAGATTGCAAAAATAGACCATTGATCAATGTTATAGCAGTGTCCCCAAAAGGGGTGATGTTTTTGAAGGCAATTGATTGTGAGGGAAAATAAAAGATGCAAGTTTTATTGCCAATATCCTCATAGAATCCATTGAAATGGTGGGGTCTAAAAATGTTGTCCAAACCATAATGGACAATGCTAAAAAATTGTTGGGCAGTTGGGTCTATAGTGGAGGGTACATATAGTCACATTTTTGGACACCATGTGCAGTCCACTCAATTTGATATCGCAAAAGATTGGCACACAAATTGAGTGGGTCAAACAAATCTACACGGAGGGCAAGGAGATCCAAAGTTTGTGACTAATCATCATATGTCACAAGGCATCTTCAAGACCTTCTCCAAGTTGGAGTTGTTGAAGGTAATTTAAATTTGGTTTTTTAATATAATTTTTAATTTTTTAGTTTTAATTTTTCATTGTTGATTTATGACATGTAATTTTTATATCATGTTCGGTTGCCAAAACTTGATTTGCATCTCATACAATCGTCTTAAGATGACTTGTGAAGGTGCGAGAGGCCTTGAGTTCTATGGTCATCAACAACCTATGGAGTGTATGGAGGCAATCAAGCACAAAAAGAGCCCAAAAAGTAAAAGCATTGATCTTAAATGATGAGTGGTGGGCTCAAGTGGAATATGTTTTGAATTTCACCGATCCCATCATGATCATGATTAGGTATGTTGATACAGATCACCCATTTTTGGTGAAATTTATGATGGCATTAATTCCATGGTGGAGAAAATAAGATCGATAATAGATTCCAAGGAATATGACCCAACGAAAACATTTTTCAAAAATGTGCAAAAAGTTATTGTTGACAGTTGGAACAAGATGACCACCCCTTTACATTTCTTAGCATTTGCTTTGTCACCAAAAGTATTATAACAAAGAGGTACTTTAATTGCCGAGGGTGGTGCCACCATATAGGGATGGGGAGGTTGTTGTTGGCTATAAGGCTGCATTTAGAAAGATATTTACAGATGAAGATATCCAAAGTATTGTCTTGAACGAGTTTGGCCACTTCATATCTTCAAAACATCATGATATTTTCGCTTTTCTGACAAATATAGGAAAAATGTTGATGAGTGGTGGTATCTACATGGTCAAGGCTCCATTTACTTGCAGCCACTTGCAATTAAAATACTCTCCCAAGTATGTATCTTTTTATTTATTTGTTTTTTTTCGTTTTTCATTTGATGCTATTATGTTATATATTATATTTTTATTTTATAAATTATATTTAAAGTTTTGAGTTTATAAAATTAAATACTAAATGTTGTATGCAAACTCAACAGGTTGCAAGTCGTTCTTCAGCTAAGCGGAATTGGAGTACATACTACATCCACTTGGTCAAGTGCAACCGTTTGGGTGCAAAAAAAGCAAAGGATTTGGTCTATATACACTCCAACCTTCGTCTCTTGTCACATAAGAAACTTGAATACAATGAGGGTGCAACAAAGAATTGGGATCTAAACCCTGAGTGTGCTGATTTAGATGCTACAGTTGCATGACTTACTTTAGCTTTTATAGATGAAGCAGCTGCTGCACTTGACACACCTAATGGGGGTGGCAATCCAATTGATTGTAGTTCAAATGAAATTGAACCAAGTGTTGACCAAGACCTTGATGCTTTTGATGAAGACTACTAAATATTGATTGTAATTTGAATTTTCATTGTGTAATGACATTTTGAGACTTGAGTAATTACATTTTTGCAAATTATGAATATGATCATATGAGGTATTTAAATATTCTATTTATTGGCAATTATGTTTATGTCTTATGAGGATCATTGTTCTTATAAGTAAATTTATAATTGTGAATATATATATATATATAATAATATATATTCCCGTACTCATACCCAAGGAAAAAAATTGTTGCATCTAAACCTATACCCGTACCTGTATCTGAACCCATACCCGAACCGGCAACTTAGTTCCTAACAGAAGAGATTGGTGTCTCTTGCTAAGGTGGTGCTTAGAGGTGGGGATTGGTGTCTCCAATGGGTTGGTTCCTACAAAATTTTGTAAGAGTATTTTCTCTGTGGTTTTCTCCTTAAAAGGTTTCGACATAAATCTTGTGTCTCTTAATTGTTAAATCTTTTGTAAATTTTTTTATTGTGATTGTTGAATTTTAAATAAGTAAAAGTTTATCTTATACTGATTCACGCGCCCCCTCCCCCTCAATATAAGTGTGTGTTCATGATAATCGTGGGATTTAAATTTAGTTAGGGTTTTACGATCTTATATGTTTCTAATATTCTAATTGAAAGTCGTAATGATTTTAATCTATTGAAATTATATAATTATTAATTAAAAAATAGAATAAAAATTTGACATCAATCAAATCTAAAAGTGTGAAAGTCAAGCATTTTTTGAAAGGTTTGGAGGAGTCTTGAAGCTTTGTAAAAGCAAACAAATTATGAAAAATAGCATATGCCCCATGAAGGTTTGTGTGGTTTCAAAGGCTTTCATTTGGGCTTGGTGGTGGTGGCTCTGCCCCTAGACCCCACCATGTATCGCAACAAGGAGCACACCTAGGGTATTGACACTAGACCCTATAAGGGGCGTTGTCCCTCAACCTTCCCTCACAAGGGGTGCTGCCCCTTAACCTTGTTGGAGGCGTTGCCCCTAGATCCTGAGGAGTATTGCCCCTACTCTCATTTTTATTTTCTCTCTATATCTCTATGCTATTAAATTGCATATAAATTTATATATATATATATATGTTTTTTCATAATCCGACTTTTCCCCAATTTTTTGGAAAAAAAAATTATATTTTTAATTTGCTAATTTGTGTTGCTATGGGTTCACCCAAGTTCATCCAAGTCATGCCCTAGGCAAACCTAGGCCATGCCTAGGCTAGGACTTGGACCTAGACCAATTCAGGCTGGGTACATGCCCCATGCCTAGCAAACCCAGCTTCTTAGATGAACATCTACGTGCGCATGGACTCTCTCATTGTCTTTTAGATTACAACTTGTACATGCAAATAGAGCATGGAGAAACTGTACTCCTGATCATTTGTTGATGATCTTGGCATCACTAACAATTGTAAGAAGCCGATTTCTCAAGTGAAGAAAGATCTAAATAAGTGAACTGAGATGACTGATCTTGACCTGTTGCACTATGGCTTTGGATTGGAGGTATGGCAAGCACAAGCTTGTGTTTCTCAAACAAAATTTGTTAATTAGTAGCTTGAAAAACACCAGATGACTGAATGCAATCCAATGGAAGCAGGGACAGTTTCCTAGATTTGATGAATCAGAAAAGGTAAATGACATGCTGTACAGGACATTGATAGGTAGTATCATATATCTTACCAACATCAGACCAGATCTATGATTTTCAATGAACTATCTTCCAAGGTTCATGACAAAACCTAGAATTTCACATTGGAAAGTAGCTAAACAGGTGTTGAGATATGTGTGTGGTGTTCTGAATTATGGCATCAAGTACATACAAAATGATCATTTCTGTTTAACAGAACACACAGAGGCAGATTTTGCAGGATTTATTGATGATTGCAAGTCGACATCTGGATATACATTCCATATGGGCTCAAAAGCTATCTCTTGGGTTAGCAAAAAACAATTGACTACCATTATTTCATCTACAAAAGCAGAGTAAAAAGTAACACAAGGAGCTATATGCAGAGCAACATGGCTTCATAAAATCTTGAGTGATATGTGCATACTATTGAATCAACCCATGAATTTATTTTATGATAATCAAAGTGTGTTGAAGATGGTGAAAAACCATGTTATGCATGAATGACCAAAACACACAGAAGTCCATTGCCAGTTTATCGAAGAAAATATTCAAAATGATGATATCCAACTTAAATATTGTTCCTACTCACAATCAACTTGCAGATAGATTCACAAAGACTCCTATCACTTCATAAATTTGAAAATTTTAGATAAGGCTTGAATGTAGAAACAATGTTCACAAGTTTTACATTCAAGGGGGGTGTATGAAACCAAATATCAAACAAAGGTTATAGTTACATTTAAGTAGTTAGATTTGTTTTGAGTTTGGTTTATTTGTTTTACCTGTATGCCCCAAACTACCAATAATTTGTTAAATTTTTCTGTATAAATACATTTGTATGGTGAAGAAAGCATGGTCCTTACATAATGAAGTAGACAGATAAAAATGTAAGAAATATTTTGCAAACATAAGATCAAAGAATAAATGAAACTAATGCAGAAAGGAGATCTATTGCCCTGATAACGACCAGGGTTCAAGTTCCACCGAGCATGCTTCACATGTCAATGCAGCCCACGTGCACAAGAATGGATGTGAATCCCAGGGAATCATAACAGAATAGAAACTCCTTGGATATGAATTATAATCTGAAAGGGATTCTAAATTCTATCACATACTACCTATGTTCTCCTACTGGCATGTTGATGACTACAATTTTCTAATCAACAAAAAAAAGGCTTATACATTAAATGTAATTTGGAAAAGCCTGCTTACGGAGTTTTTGTGCAATTGCTGCAGCCTCAGCAACTCGGCTATCATCAGAGAAGAGTGGTGAAAGCTCCATTAGATCGCCTGGATTGCTGTTGAACTCCATTAGGTACTGCATGTTATATGAAACAAAATGAATTCCAGCAGAAAATCCTTATTTTCTAGTTATTACAAGATATGCAAACATAATGTAAGACTCACAGAATTGATTTCAAAATCCTATGTAAAACTGCGTCAACAAAGAACAAGCCATAGAGGGAGAAATTACCCTGATGAGTTCTATAGTTTGATTAGCAGTGTCTCTTTGTGAATCTGCACTCTGCGAAATTGGTTCAAATCATTTAGCAGCTAAAACTGGATGTCTACCAAAGTTTAAATCTGAAATATATCAAATATTATAAGCTTCAATCAGTTTTTCAATATATTTTCTGATTTCTAAGAGATTTGATTGAAGAAACATTAATCCATATAAGGTGCCAATTCACCTGTAAATGGTCACCAATCTTTGCTGCAGTCTGACCAACGACAGAGATGCGAGAATCTAGCCTGCTGAAACTCTCAAATAGGCCATCCACTCCTTTCTCTAGCTGAAAAAATCAATGAAGTTCATATCTAGTGGCCAGTACTTGAAAAATATGGAATACAAACGATAACAACATCAAGAAGAAGTGACTAGCTTGTGTGGATGGTCCTATTTTTTGTACTTGATAACATAATTCAAATTTACAGGATGCAAAGTACACCCATGCAGTATGATGGAAAATAAAATTTCTGTACGAGACTCCTATTGTCACCAGGAAGTGGCTCAACACCATAATATATGACTTAAGCAGAACAAGATGAGGGACCAACTTATTGCAGTTGAACAAGAATTTGAGGATAAATAACTGGTTAATTGCCTTGCATATTCTACCCAACTTTTGGGGATTTTATGATTATGTTGTGTACAATAGCTAAATTAATTATCATTCCTTTCAAAAGCCATTTTTTGTCTTTTAATTTTAGAAGCGGAGTTTAAAAGGATAAAAATCCTTTGATCCATACTAAGCAGAGTTTAAAAGCAAAAGAAAGTAACACTTCCACCTGCAGAAAGAAGAAAGAAAAAGTTATATTATTGTATGTGGCTAACCAGAGTTAGTTGATGGGACTCGACCAAAAATAGCAAAAATAGAACTGGGATCTAAAAAGAAACTCCAGAAAGAGACAAGAAGCTAAAAAATTTAGCTAGGAATATAACGTTTTAAGATTCTAAGTATCTAGAGGGGTGAATTCAAAGTGGGTAAATGCCATTATGCCATCTACCACAAACATTACAAATGCCCATGCAGGAAGAAGATCCATCCCACAGAAGAAAGAAGAGATGAAATAAGGTGTGGAAGTCATGACAAATGCATATGTTGTTCTACTATGGAAAACCTGGTTTTTCAATGTCACATACTCTTTCCGGATTAAAATAATTAATAAAAACTTTCAAGATGCGCCCGGTCACTTTTATTTTTGGGACAACTTAAATATTATTATTTTAATAAATTAAAAAAAAGTGTTTTTTAAACACTTTAATATAAAAGGTATTAAAATATTAAATGTAATATTAATAGTCATCTTAGCTTTAGTTAGTCGTTTGTTTACTTTTAGTTATCTTAGTTAGTTTTTAGTAACTTCTATTTACGCTTTAGTTGGTTTTAGCATCTTTCGGTTTATTGCTTTAGTTTGCTTTAGTTAAAGATGGTTTCTTTTTAGAAACATTGTCTTGTAAGTTTCTTTATAAGGAGTTTTCATCTCCTCTTGTAATCATGCAATTATGAATATCAATAATCATTTCATGGTATCAAAACACAAGCTCAAACTTTTTTGACGAATTTTTAGTAATAAAAATTCATACCCAAAAAATAAAAAATTATTCTGGAAGTTTTTAAAAGTTTTTTTTAGCCGATTTAAAAAAAAAAATCGAGGAGTTTTTGGGAGGAATTTCTAAGGGTTTTTTGAAGCCGTTTTTTGAAGGGATTTTTTGCAGAGATTTTTCAAGGGTTTCTTTTGCAAGAAATCGCGGATTTTTGAAGGAGATTTTCACAGGTCTGTTGGAGGAAAATCGCGTCATTATTGAAGTGGAAAATCATGAGGGTTCCTACCTTTTTCACGCAGATTTTTTTCGTGCTTATATTCTGAGAATCGACTGAGCAGATTCAAGGGTTTTTCTGGGTCGGGGCTCCAAAAGGAAATCACGGTTTTATTTGCAACGTTTTTCTCTACTCACATTTTTCCTATTCATGTCATTTCTCCATGGGTCTTTTCTCACGTTTTTCAGAAATCACGACGGATTTTTACCAACGTCTGCATTTTTACCAACGTTTGAAGTTTTTTGGTTCGTCATTTCTTTTTTGAGCATTTGTTTTCCATGCTGTTTCTGTGCACGATTTGAAAGGTTAGTGGTGTTTTGGGTGCCGAATCTCTCTGCATATCGCAATTTTGAGGAGGGTTTTCTAAATCGACCCAATATTTTTAAAAGATTTATCAGTTTGACCTGGGTATTTTGTGGAGGGTTTTTCTTAAAAATTCATGGGCCTTCTCCTTCTTTTCTGGGCACTAGGGTTTTGTGACGGGTTTTTATTGATAAAACTCATGTTTTCATGGCAGCCTAAAGGGTTGATTTTTGACATTCTAGGACAAATAAAAATTTCTGCAAAGAGTTTTTTCGAACTTTTTTTCTGAAAAATTGCTAAAAGAGTTTTTGAAAAAATTTGAAATTTTTTTTTCTAAAAAAAAGCTTCCTTTTTCAAAGTTTTCAAAGGTTTTTCTAAAAAATCTTACAGTTTTTGAGCCTCTTTTTTAGATGATTTTTGAAAAATCGTAAGATGTGTCAACTAAATGTCTAGAGTTTGTGCCAGCTGATCACAGATTTACCTTGTTTTTTGAGCTTTTGAAAACGGAAGGGATGGCATCTTTGTCCAATTTTATGTTGGAAAATACGCAAAGGTTCAATGTACAGAATTACAACATATGGAAGCAAAGGATGCTTGCCATCTTTGAGAACCGGTGTCTGGATGAGCTTGTTCTAGGTACTGAAGTTCGTCCCACTATTGTTGGGAAGGATTAGGACAAGTATGATGGAGGTAATAGGGAGGCAGTTATGCTTCTAAAATTATCTGTCACCGATGAGATCTTACCAAAAATACCATCTAGTAAGTTTGTTGCGAAGATCTGGAAGCATTTGAAAGATCTTCATGAAACCTCAGACAAGGGAAGGGCTTTCTTCCTAAAGAATATGTTGTTTTCCATTATGATGGATGACCAAATGTCTTTGCAGGAGCATTTGACGAAAATCAAAGATATTCGCGACCAACTGGAGGCCATTGGTCGTAAGATGGAAGAGGAGGATATGGTGGTGATCATATGAAAAGTTTGCCACATTCCTACGAGCACTTCATCGAAACGCTCAACATTACATCCATCAATGTTGACTTGAAGTCTGATGAACTGTGCAACAAGCTTTTGCAGCACGATAGGTGGAAGAAGCAATTTGGAGCAACAGTGAGTCTCCCAGTGTTGAACAAGCATTTCTTGCCAAGGACGTTGGCAAAGGCAAGTCCACTCAATAGAAAGAACGAGGCAATTCGGAGGAGGGATCCAAGAAGTCTATTACTTGCCATTACTGTGGGAAGATTGGTCATATCCAGAAGTTTTGCAGAAAGCAGTTGGCTGATGAGAAGGCCAACCAGGAAGTGTCTCAGCAAATTGCTCAAGTGGCGGAGTATATTGAGTAGGAATCTGCATATTATGCATTTTGATGACTAGCACACTATCTAAATATGGGTAGACTTAGTTTTTGTTTGTAGGATGACAATTAAGGGAGGGTATTAAAATATTAAATGTAATATTAATGATCATCTTAGCTTTAGTTAGTCGTCTATTTACTTTTAGTTATCTTAGTTAGTTTTTAGCAACTTTTGTTTGCACTTTAGTTGGTTTTAGCATCTTTCAATTTATTGCTTTAGTTTGCTTCAATTAATGAAGATTTCTTTTTAGAAACATCGTCTTGTAAGTTTCTTTATAAGAAATTTCATCTCCTCTTGTAATCACGCAATTATGAATATCAATAATCATTTCAAAAGGTATTTTTAATCTAAGAGGCACCTGAATCAATGTACCTGGCAGAGGACTTCACATGATCTACAGGTCTTTTAGCCATAAAGGCGTAAAAGGCAGATTCCTTCTGCTCAGTGTGCTCGGCAACATTTGCTTTCAACTAAGACCCTCCCTGCTTCTTCTGTTCAGAAGCCAAACGCTGATGACAATCCTTCTTCAGATGACCATATTTGTGGCAGTAATTACACTGAATGTTCTTCTTCTTGGGGCTGCCCTGAGGTTGACCTGAGCCTTTTTGCTGCGGAGGCTAACCTTTTCCTTTATTTTTAGCATGAGACTTGGCTGCAAAAGCTTCCTCTATAGAGGACAAAGAAGCACTACTACCAAACTGCTATCTCCAAAAATCCTGCTGCAAAAATTTGGTACAAAGTTCTGGAAACTTCAAATCAACATTAGTTGATGTAATGTTGAGAGTTTCAACAAAATGCTCATAAGACTTCGATAGACTTTTCAAGGTGATGACTACCATGTCTTCTTCTTCCATCTTCCAACCAATCGCCTCCAATTGATCACGAATGTCCTAAATCTTTGTCAGATGCTCCTGTAAGGACATTCTCTCATCCATCATGATGGAGAACAGTTGGTTCTTTAGAAAGAACGCACGGCTCTTGTCGGAGATCTCATGCAAGGTTTTCAAATGCTCCCAAATCTTAGCAGTTGATTTGTCAGACGGAACTTGTGGAAGCTGATCATCAGTAACAAACACTTTAATGAGCATCACCGCTTCATGATTTTGCTCATCAAACTTTTCTTGGTCTTTACCTGTCATTTTGGGACGATTAGCAATGCCTAGAACGATCTGTGATCAAGACACCTATATTTGAAAATAGTCAAGATTCACTGCTTCCAGGTATTATAGTTTCTGCCATTGAATTGTTGACTGTCTTCCAACATAATGTTGGTCAAAGATGTTATCTTTCACGCTTTCTGAAGCATGAAAAACAAGATACACAGAAGAGGCTCAAAAACTAAATGCATAGAACCCAAGACACAAATTCCAATGTACTAAAAGTTGAGGCAGTTTTAGGCACAAATTTCAAGACAAACCCACTTGCACAAATCCCAATGCACGAATTACGAGGCACCCAGAAAAAAATGATAACCCAAAAATTTTCACAAAAAACCCAAAACAAATCTGCTAATAAAAATATTTTTTGGCTTGAAACAGAGGACTTATTTCAAGACCGTCGCCGATTTTGATTTAAAAATTCTGAAAATACTTAGAACCCGTGCAAAAATAGCAAGGGTTGAAACGTGTTCAGAAAAAAACCCTTTCAAAAATGAGCAAAAGTAAAACTAGAGTCGTGCGTCTTCAGAAACGCAGGCAAAAACTAAATCGCGATTAGACAAATGGAAAGAAATCGCGTGCAAACAAAAAACTAAAGGAGAGCAGTCAAAAATTTCTCAGAAAATGGCTCAAATTCTGAAAAACTAACCCTCGATTTCATCTAAAAACTGAAACGCGTCAAAAACCCTTCACACGCGACCTGCACAAAGACATCGCAAAAGAAGAATGAAGTCACGCAAGGGTTGCGAATGCTCAGAAACCTGTCGCAGGTTGAGTCAAGAGGTTGCGGGCTTAGAAACCCTACACGAAGTTGTGCGCAGACAAAAGAGGGATCACGGGATTTTATGAGAGAAAAACACGCCCAGAAATCTTTAAACACATGCGCCCAGAAAAAGGAACAAAAATCGTGCGGCTTGAGACAGAAAACGCTCATATTACAAGACACGATTCAAAAAAAAATTCTAATCGCAATTTTTGAAGGCATTTTAGATACTCACGCAATTATCAAAAGATCTCTAGAAAATAAAAAATTTCAGTTCACTAAACCTACAACTCTGATACCATATTACGAAGTAGATGGTAAAAAATTGATATATTTACAAGAAGCAAAATGCCACAATATATAGATTACAAGGAGCGATGTTTCTATTATGAAACAATCGAACAAAGGCAAAAAATAGAAACTATCTAATATATACAGCATGTTACAATATTGACCATTAAAGAGATATAATTTTAATTATTCTAATAGGAGGGAAATTAAAATTAAAATAAAATAAATGGAGGGCCCAGAAAAGGCAACAATAAAAGGAGCACTTTTCCTCATTTCATATTCAATGAAATTATCCTCTTTGCATCCAGATTTTCGATTTGAGCAATTTGTTCAATCTAGGGCATCCAAGGACATAAAAACTTGGCTTGTTTGGAGTTTGAAAGGATGAAAAATCTCTTGAATTCCACATTTGGGATCAAGGATAAAAACCTTCGTTTCCAATCTTGGGTGATTCCATCTAGGAATCACGATTGTGCTGATTTGTGGTGGATTTGGATTTTGCTATTGCGCCACTATAGTGTTTTGGCAAACAAAAATCATCATTTCATCACCGACATATATATGAGGGTTTATATATTGAGTTCTAGATGTCTGACAAATTCTTGGGCACCCTAAAGAGCTGGATTTGACTTATTACAGTAATACCAGCTGCTGGCTGATACCATTGGAGGGTTTGGAACCATATTTGGAAGTAGCCCAGTTACACAAAAATTCAGAAATTATTTTTCAAGAGTGGTGAACCATTCTTGAGATATTTATTTCTGATTTGGAAGGTGCCAGCTGTGAGGACAGTCCATACATATTTATTTGGCACTTTTGAAATCTGATTTGTGTTTCCGAGGTTTGATCTGATTTACATCACCAGCAAGGAGGGTCAAAAATAGTTCGTTTGGTCATTGTAAGCAAGCTCCTACCATAGCCATACAGCTGTTGTACTAGTCCATACAGCACTTAACCTAGCTGGATCAGCCAGCCATCTCAGTTTTGGTTTTGGTTAATTGTTTTATTTGGTGTAGGGTGAAATTTTGGTCTTTGCAGGCACGGTCAAATTTTAATGACATTGTTGTCACTATGTGATAAAATGTTGAGTATTGCCAGGCAAAGCGGAGGAATTTCAATTTTTTTGTTCTCCCATGTATTATTCAATTTCATGTGCTTAGCGATTGAATTGTCTAATTTTTGTATATTATAAGTCTTTTTATTCCAAATTGCCAGGCAAGGAGGCATCTGATTTAAAAGGGGAGAATAAAAATCAAATGGATAAAGAAAAGAAATAAAATTCTACATGAAATTCTAAAAATCAAATTCTACATGGCATTCTGGGGAAAAAGAAAGACATTGGAGAGGGGAGGTGTAGAGATTGCTGGGAGGAGATTAAAATTAAAAGTCAGACCAATTTCAAAAATTACTTCTGGATAGCACTGACAGGGGCATGGGAATGAGAAAAATCAAAATAGGTTTGTTGTTCTAAGTGCCTGGAAGGGGGGTGTTGGAATTAGAGGAAAGATAATTCAGATTTAAGTGTGCAGGGGCATTGAGATTCCAGTGTAGCTAGAAATACAAACAAATGATTTAAAATTGTAATCTATTCTGCCTGTAACCAGAAGTCTTGAATTGATAAAATTGTAATTGAATTGGTTTGTGCAGATTTACATTGCCTGGTAATAATATTATGTGTGAGTTTGAATCCGATATGGTTTGGCTGCGAGATTGGGTAGCTTGATAAGGTTCCCTGATTTCGAACTGCATCAGATAATATCAATGTACCTCAGGACACATCCCTAGGTTGGTTTTTGCAAGATATCCTGCCCAAGGACTTCTGGTGGATTAGGGTATAGGGATAGAACATCCCTTCCCCATGCCAACTTTTTTTTTGTTTTTTGGAACATCTCTCCAAAGTGGGAAATGTTTCCAGGGACATCCCATTTTTTTCAGCCCCAACATCTTGCAGATTTCAAGACGTCCCTTGCCATCAAATTTAAACCTCCAAAAATTAAAAATTTAAATTAATGTTCTTTCGCTCCTAAAAACCCTAGCCCACATTCATTTCTTTGCTTTAATCATTTATCATTTGCATTATTAAAATTTACTTTCGCAAGCAAGAAGAGGGAAAAACAGCATGCACCATGGAGGTCCATGTAGCCTCAAAGACCTTAATTTGGGCTTGTTGGTTGGGGCTATGCCTCTTGACCCCACCCTATATTTCAACAGAGAATGCACCAAGGGCACAGCCTACAAACCCCACAAGGGGTGCTACCTCTCAAGCCTACTAAGGGCTGCCACCCCAAAACCATGGCTCTAGTTTTCAAAAAGAAAAAACAAAGTTTGTTTTGGGCTACGCCAGATGGAAAACATGTTTTGCTTGAGTTTTTACTTTTTTCTAATTAAATCCCCAGTAATTGAATTTCATTTATGCTTTTGGTTTGCTAAGTCAATCCCAATTCCACGTAATGTCACTATGATGTAAATCATTTTGATTAATAATTAACATTTATGATTTGGCAATTGAAATTGAATTATCAATTATTGGCTGTGTTCCCAATTTTATATATTTTTTACTAATTATTGCTATTTTATATGTTTTTAATATGAAATATACACACACACACACACACAAACAAATATATATATACACACAAATATATATATATATATATATACACGTGTACACACTCACACACACAGCTGCTCCCCTTCAGTCCCCAAACTCTAAGAAAAAATTTCGCATCCACTGTCTCTGCATCCCCCTGTCCCAAAAACTCAGAGAAACACCATGTAATATTAACTAAAAACTACAAGTTGTTATCTTTCGAGAAATGTTAGTTCTTCATGCATGGTAATTTATTTAGTAATATTCTTTTGGGTGATTAATCATTCATCATACAGAGCTGTCAGTCAGACGGCCCATATTGTACAGAGAACCAATCCAAAGCACAAAAATATCTTTAGGGGGCAATGTTCTCATATTTCATTATAACTAGTGGAAAATAATCCAAACGAAAAATTTTGTGCTTCTACTTTTAGTAATATTTGTACACACGACATTTCAAATAAGGCTTCTTTTACCTACAGCGGCTGCCATTTGGAATATATAGCTGATCTGATGTCTTTTTTCACTATAGTGTCATAATACAGAGGATTGACTCATCTTACACCTACAGAATATGAAACTTTGTTACTCCCTCAAAATTTGTAACTTTTTACTTATGATGAGATGGTCCCAATCAATCATCTCTATGTCTCCATCCCATGTTCTAAGACATCTCTGACAATGCCATAAATGACCATATGACAAGCATTTCATGAAACATTCCATTTAATAAATATGTCTATTGCAGCAATCAATTTACCTGTTCCATGCTAGATAATAACAGTTGTAGATAAATAATTTCAATTAAAAAGGGTATAACAATGAATAGATCCCTGGTAATAATATGGACAAGCGTTTCATGAAACATTCCATTTAACGAATATATCTATCGCAGCAATCAATTTACTTGTTTTATGCTAGATAATAACAGTTGTAGAGAAATAATTTCAATAAAAACAAGTATAACAATGAATAGATCCCTGGAAAACAATAACAATGCAAAAACTTCCAAAACGGGAACTGGAAAGAATCTTTGATAGTGAATCAACCAGATCCGCAAAAGAACAAAAATTCATCTAAAAAAGCAAAAATATTGACCTCAGATAGTGTTTTTCGATGCTTGGAATCATGAAAAGCCACTTCCTTCTTCAGATTGCCCAGTCTTGCATCCACCTTCAAGATACAAAAAACTATTACGATTCACATTTTCTCAAATACAAATGCTCAAACTCTCATGTACCACAGCATAAAATTTTAAAATACCAACCTGGTGACTGAGGTCTGCCAACTCCTGCCGACAATCCTTGAAAAGAGACAATAGAGACTCTGCCTCAGAAAATATTGGAGGACCTGCTCCTAAAGTTGGTTTTGTTGCTTCTGAAGGAAAACGCGAATGCCCATTGTATATAGCATCCTGGCCTCCTGCACTGTTTCTTCCCTCAGAAGATTCAGTGTCATCCTCTTGAAATGAGGGCAGCAATTCATTCACCAAGCTCCCAAATAAGTCATCAAATGAGAAAACACCCTGCTTGCAAAAATAAAAAAGGAATGAAAATAGCAACCATATGTTTCCGTTACTCATCAAAGCAACAAAATACTCGAGTTCTTTTTAAACAAGAAGGATTCCCATAATGCACCAGTATCATATATCCATTTCTTGGCATTAACTGTGCGGATCATTTATTGATTCACAACAACCCATCTCTCATGACTGGCAATTCATGATAACATATAGGTTCCACTTCTCAAAAATTCACTAGAAACCTCATCCTATATTTTTCATCCCGACAAAAGTTGAGAACAAGCCCCCAAGATAATGGTTTCACAACTTGATCCATGCATCTCAGAAAAAACTCTCATTGTAGAATGGAAAATTTAAATTTTTCCAACAGCTGACAAAGATATGTTATCCATGATGTCTGATTACCTTGAAATCTTCAATATCTAGAATTGGTGGGAGGGAGCTAACTGATGAAGGTGTTGTAGTCTTTCCTGTTTTCCCTGTCTTAACTCCATTGATTCTTTCCTGCATCTGTACCACAGCAGAATGCAACTTAAGTTGGAAATGCTCGCATCAATCATAAATATACATGTAATTCAAAATTATGTTTATATAAAAATGGATGAGTCATTCCGGTTGCATGGAATTATGCTTTGAGAGAAAAAGTCTTACTTTACAATGGGTCAAGGCTACCTTGTCCTCCCGTCCAAAATAAGTCTTCCTAACTGTTGATGTCAACAAGGATTTGAGATAAAATTCAGCAAAATTTCTCCTTCACATAGTCTGCAGAGAGCAATTTGGTACTTATCACATTTTATAGATGAACCAGTGAAGGCCTTATGCTACATTTGAATTTAAGTTTGAAATGCTTATTATGAAGACTTAATCCAAAAGAATTTAATATCAATAATAGTGATAGTTTTGAAGTGATGCCACCAAAGAGTTCCATTTATGGTGCCCTTGGTGATAGCTTTTCAGCTGTACACACCCAGCATTGCTAATTCCATCTCTGCTTTCATATGATCAACGATCTTTGATGTTCAAAAATGTGTGTGTGTGATGGGATATTTTAATTTCAATCCTCTATTTTGCTAAAATAATACTTCAGAGTGCATGTTGACATCAACCTAGAATGTCAAGAATGTTTTAAATATGCTTTGAAAGTAGTGTACTCTCCTCCCCAACAATGTGCAAAAACATAGAAAAATCAAAATAAATATTCATATAAAATTTAATATTATACTGTAAAGTGTAAACACGTAAACATATCCTTCAATTCTACAGGCCAACTATATTATCTTACTTCATGTGCTTCTCTGATCAAATGCAATACTTGCTAAACTCCAAATGGTGAGTCTGAGGGAACACATAAACGTTTAGACTAAGTGGCCAGTCTCAAAATCAGGAAAATAAACTCAACAGAAATCAATAAATCTAATGTAGATGCAGCATTTCAAGATCAGACAACTCCTAGCAACTACTCTCAGCTAGTTCCAAATATCATGAGATAGGATGGCTTAGAAAGGATATTGAGTCTCCTCAGTCAATGCCAGCTATACATCATTATGAACAAAATTGAATTAATTAACCCTGGTGCAAAAGCCACTTAATTTGCAAATGTTAATTTCCTCCCTTTTCAATTGAGATGAGTTTGTGTGGTAAATCAATAGGCCATTCAGAAATTACCAAGGTTCAAAATCCTGAAGGATATGTCAATTTGTAATATACAGTTATCTTTAGCCCCAATGGACAAACTCATGTGGTAAATCAATTAACCTTTAAGCAAAGTCCTAAGTTCAAATGCCTGAAAGACATGTTAATTTGTGATGTTATGTAATGTGTTACATCCAATTCGCAGTGCTCACAGACTTCATGAGATAAATGTCAGCAGAGAAACCCAAGCTAAAAATGAATTTATTCAGCAGAGCCCCAGGTTCAAATCCCTCAGTAACATGTTAATGTGTAACATGGAGTACCATATCACATCCTATTTACAATATGTCAAATCTCAACGGACGAGCTCAAGCTGTAAATCAATTGATCTTTCTGCAAAGCCCCAAGTTCAAATCCTCGAAAGACATGTTAATATGTAATATTGAATAAAATATGATATCCAATTCTAGGTGTGGCATACCTCAATAGATCTACATTAACAGATGAGCTCAAACTGCAAATTAATTGACCTTTTAGCAATGCCCTGTGTTCGAATTCCTGAACATGTTAATATGGAAAGTGAGTAATGTGTTGCATCCAATTCGCCACAGTGCCACATACCTCAGTGGACGAGCTCTGCACAAAACTCAATAGAGAAGGCTGGCATCTGAGTCCAAGATAAGCTTTGGTTGCTAATTGAAAAATGTGCAATTCACCAATCAGAAAGGCAAGGAAAAATGAAAAAAATCCCCCATATGAATCGTATTTATATATACCAGCCCTAAGCCATCCATCCAACAAGCTAATCAAACGGGCAGCAAGCAGCCATTATTTCATCCAGATCTGCTCATAGTCAACTCTTAATTTTGGAATCCTGACTCAATGCCACTAATAACGTATATTGCAATCAAATTCGCAAATGGTTATCCAAGTTTTAAATGCCGCTGAATCTTTGACCGATTGGATTATTCGATTTTAAACAACAACAGTCCCTGTAATGAAATGGGTACGCAAGTTCTAACCATCCAAAGCCTCTTGATCGGCTGTGATATCAAACATGAACTCAACAGATCCTTAATGAAATAGGTGCCAAATTCTCGATACCAGCAACCTTTAAATCAGTTAGGTGATCAAATTTTGAATCTTACAATCCATGTAATTTAATGGGTATTTTAAAATTTCCATTACAGAGAGGAAGGCGGAGCAATTTTGGTTTGACACATGTAACATACAAATTTCTCTGCAGAAAAAAGTAAATTAAAAGAGAAGAACAAAAATTGTACCAAGAAGGTGGTGAATTTGGGAAATTTTATGGGTGAAAAAACCCTAGCAAGTCCTCGGCTGCACCTGATTTGTTTTTTACTTTGTTGTCTGAGCTGACGGCGATGTTTCTGTGCTGTGCTTCCTGCAGAATAGAAATCAGAAGCACATAAAAGTTGTAAAAATATAGATTAGATATTTTTTTTAAAAAAACAATGCATCTTTAAGAATTTTGAATTTGTTAAGCCATTTACCAAAACCGTTCTTTCCAATGTTCCCAAATTCAAGTGGTGGACCGCCCCCAACAATAGCTAAGATGTGGTCAGCTGAGATTTAAACTTTTGGTCTTTAATAATTGGGTTTTATTAGTCACTGTTTTTAAGTATAAATTATTATATTTATGATTTTTAATTAGTTATTATTAATTGATTATATTATAATAAAAAACATTAATTTATATTTAATTTTTAAATTATAAATAATTAAAAATTAATTATTACTATTTTTATTGATTAGTTAAGAATATTTTTAAATCTTTATTAGTTGAAAAGTTTTGCTTGTTGCTACAATTTTCAAATTTTTAAGGTATTTAATAATTATATTTATGCAATTGTAATATATTATTGTATGTTCTTTTAAATAGTAGAGGACAAGTGGGGGTATATGATAATATACTAGATATATTCACTTAATGTGAAATGTTGGAAATTTTACTGAGTAGAACGTCGGGGTTATATACATTATCTTCCATAAAGGTACCATCAAAACATATAAGGTGAATGTGTGGGTGAAGGTTGTAGTGCAAGGTTGTAGTTCTGGTGGTAGGGGTCAAACATGGTTAGGTTCAAACTTTTATTAGGGTTGAGGTTCAAGTTTAATTAGGGTTATGGTAAAGATTTAGGGTTAGAATGACATGGAAGACAAAATTATTAGGGTTAGGGCTAAGATTTAGGATACAATTAGGGTTAGACATAAAATGAGGATTATGATAAGAGTTGGGGTTATTGTTAATATTTAGATTAGGGTTACCGTTAGAAATACAATTAGAATTAATGTTAGGGTTAGCATTAGAATTAGGATTAGGGGTAGATTAGAGATAAAATTAGGATTAAGGGTAGGGTTAGGGTTGGAGATATAATTAGGGTTATAATTAGGGTTAGGGTTAGGATTAGGGGAAGGGTTGTGAATGGGGATAGGGTTAGGATGAAGTTTAGGGCTAAGGTTAGTGTTAGAGATAGAATTAGGGTTATGGTTAAGGTTATAATTAGATATTGAATTATGGTAAGGGTTAAGATTAGGATTAAGGTTAGAGTTAGAGTTAGAAAGAGGATTAGGGTTATGGTTTTAGTTATGGTTAGATGTAGAATTAGGGTTAGGATCAAGGTTTTCATTACAATTATGGTTAGGTTTAGGGTTAATGTTACATTTAAGGTTAAGTTTAGATATAGAATTAGGTTTAGGGTTAGGGTTAGAGTTAGGGTTAGGATTATAATTATGATTAAGGTTAGGGTTAGGGTTATAGTTAGGATTAGGGTTTGGCTTATGGTTAGAGATAGGATTAGGGTTAGGTTTCATGTTAAGGTTACAATTAGGATTAAGGTTAGGGTTAGGGTTATAGGGCAACATGTAAGAGATTAATATAAAAATATAATATTATAATAATGTTAATTATTATAATATAATAGTAAAATATATTTTGATATAATATTTAATAAATATTAATATATTAATATTATAAAATATTAATTTTAATCTAATTGAATTAGAATTACAGTTAGAACTTAATTAGAATCCTAACCCTAATTTAATGCTAACCTTAACCCTAATTAAACCCTAATCATAAGTGAACCTTTACCAACCATAACGCTAATTTAACGCTTACCTTAATCGTAATATAATCTTAATATATTCTTAGCTCTAAGGATTAGGGTTAGGGTTAGAGATAGGGTCAAGATTGGGGTTAAGATTATCTAACTAAGGAGATTAGGATTAGGGTTGGTTAGAAATATAATACAAAGACACAACCCTAATGTAATATATATGAAGACTAATCCTAATTAGGATTAGTCTTCATATTACATTAGGATAGGATTAAGTATAATGTATTCTAATGATAACTCTCAAGATAGGGTCAAGAAGGATATCATAATTTAGGGTAAAGATTGGGATTAAGATTATCTCTAACACCAACCCTAACCCTAATCCTAATATGATTTCTATCTCTAATTTTAACCCTAATCTTGACCCTATCTCTAACCATTACCCTAACCCTAATGTTAACCCAACCCTAATCCTAATTATATCTCTAACCATAATCCTAATCCCAATCCTAACCCTAACCCTAATTAATTTAGTGTTGGCTCCATCATAACCCTAACCCTAACCTTAACCCTAATTAAACCATCTTAAATATATTTGAACCATAACCCTAATTATGCCATAACACTATCTCTAATTGAACTCTAGCCCTAACTTTAAAAGACATTGCTCCCCTCACACAAACCTCAATCCTAATCAGGTAATCCTATCTCTAACCCTAACCCTAACTGTAATCTTGGCCCTATCTCTAACCTAAACCTAACTAATCCTAACCCTAACCCTAATTCTCTCTAATTGTAACCTAACCCTAATCTTCACTCTACCTCTAACCAAAACCCTAACCCTAAAACTAATCATAACAAAAACCTCAACCCTAACCCTAATTCTAACACAAACCCTAACACTAATCCTAATTTGATTTCTATCTCTAACACAAACCCTAACCCTAACCCTAATCCTAATCCTATTTCTAACCCTAACCCTAACCCTAACCCTAATCCCAATTATATCTCTAATCTTAACTGTAATCTTGACCATGTCTCTAACCCTAACCCTAATCCTAATTCTATCTCTAATCTTAACCCTATCCTTGACCCTATCTCTAACCCTAACCCTAATCCGAATTCTATCTCTAATTTTAACCCTAACCTTGACCCTGTCTCTAACCCTAATCCTAATCCTTAGTCAAACCCTAACCCTAATCTTGACCCTATCTCTAACCTTGACCCTAACCTTAATCCTAATGCTAACCCAACCCTAATCCTAATTATATCTCTAACCATAACCCTAATCCCAATCCTAAACCTAACCCTCATTAATTTAATGTTGGCTCCATCATAACCCTAACCTTAACCTTAACCCTAATTAAACTATCTTAAGTGTATTTGAACCCTAACTCTAATTGAACTTTAGCCCTAACTTTGAAATCCATTTCTCCCCTCAGAGAAACCTTAATCCTAATCCTAATTCTATCTCTAACGCTAATCTTGACCCTTTCTCTAACCTAACCCCAACTAACCCTAACCCTAATACTAACCCTAATCATAATTCTATCTCTAACCCTAACCCTAATCCTAATCCTATCTCTAACCCTAACCCTAACCCTAATCCTAATCCTATCTCTAACCCTGACCCTAACCCTTACTCAAACCCCAACCCTAATCCTAATTATATATCTAACCCTAACCCTAACCCTAATCTTGACCCTAATTAAATCTTAACCCTTGTTGTACCTTAACCCTGAATGAATCGTAACCATAAACCTGACCCTTATTAAACCCTAACCAAATAGATCCATAATTGAACCCTAATACTAACCCTAATTAAACAATATCCATAATTAGACTGTAACCATAATTAGAATTAAAATCTAACCCTAATTTAACCCAAACCCTGATTATACTCTAATCCTAATTGTAAACACTATTTTAATCATAACCATAATTAGATCCTAACCCTAACACTAACCTTGCACTAATTGAACCCTAACTGCAATCCTAACTTAAATTTAATTCTAATCTAATCTTAACCCTAATTGAATCTTACACTAATAATCTTAATTTAATTGTAATTCTATCTATAATCTTAACCCTAATCTTAATTTAATCCTAATTCTATCTGTAATCTTGACCCTAATCTTGACCCTACATCTGACCCTAACCCTAATCCTTAGTCAAACCCTAACCCTAATCCTAATTTTATCTCTAATCGTAACCCTAATCTTGACCCTATCTCTAACCCTAACCCTAATCCCTAGTCAAACCCTAACCCTAATCCTAATTATATCCCTAACCCTAACTCTAATCTTTACCCTATCTCTAACCCTGACCCTAACCTTAATCCTAATGCTAACCCAACCCTAATCCTAATTATATCTCTAACCATAACCCTAATCCCAATCTTAAACCTAACCCTAATTAATTTAATGTTGGCTCCATCATAACCCTAACCTTAACCCTAATTAAACTATCTTAAGCGTATTTGAACCCTAACTCTAATTCTTTCATAACCCTAACTCTAATTAAACTCTAGCCCTAACTTTGAAATCCATTTCTCCCCTCAAAGAAACCTCAATCCTAATCCTAATTCTATATCTAACCCTAACCCTAACCCTAACCCTAATCTTGACCCTTTCTCTAACCTAACCCCACCTAACCCTAACCCTAACCCTAATACTAACCCTAATCATGATTCTATCTCTAACCATAACCATAACCATAACCATAACCCTAATCCTAATCCTATCTCTAACCCTAACCCTAACCCTTACTCAAACCCTAACCCTAATCCTAATTTTATCTCTAACCCTAACCCTAACCCTAACCCTAATCTTGAACCTAATTAAATCTTAACCCTTGTTGTACCTTAACCCTGAATGAATCCTAACCATAAACCTGACCCTTATTAAACCCTAACCAAATAGATCCATAATTGAACCCTAATACTAACACTAATTGAACAATATCCATAATTAGATTGTAACCATAATTAGAATTAAAATCTAACCCTAATTTAACCCAAACCCTGATTGAACTCTAACCCTAACTGTAAACAATATTTTAATCATAACCATAATTAGATCCTAACCCTAACACTAACCTTACACTAATTGAACCCTAACTGTAATCCTAACTTAAAATTAATTCTAATTGAATCTTAACCCTAATTGAATCTTACACTAATAATCTTAATTTAATCCTAATTTTATTTGTAATCTCAACCCTAATCTTAATTTAATCCTAATTCTATCTATAATATTAACCCTAATCTTGACCCTATCTCTAACCCTAACCCTAATCCTTGGTCAAACCCTAACCCTAACCCTAATCCTAATTCTATCTCTAATTTTAACCCTAACCTTGACCCTATCTCTAACCCTAACCCTAATCCTTAGTCAAACTCTAACCCTAATTGTAAACACTATTTTAATCCTAACCATAATTAGATCCTAACCCTAACACTAACCTTACACTAATTGAACCCTAACTATAATCCTAACTTAAATTTAATTCTAATTGAATCTTAACCCTAATTGAATCTTACACTAATAATCTTAATTTAGTTGGATTCATTGAAGAATATTGCATGGTGGACATGAATGGAGAAAGTAATTGAACCCTATTTATATCTCTTGGTATTTTTCTCAATATTGTTCATATCCACATATATGACATCAAATATGAATCTTACACCTAACCTTGATCATAACCCTAACACTAGCCTTACACTAATTGAACCCTATTTATATCTCTCGACGTTTTTCTCAATATTGTTCAGATCAACAAATATGACATCAAATATGAATCTTACACCTAACCTTGATCATAACCCTATTTGAAACCCAACTGTAACCCTAACCCAGAGATTTATAATAGAATCCTATCCTAATTGAACCCAAACCTAAGAGTAATCCTAGTCCTAACCCTTACCCTAACTCTAAGCTTGACTGAACCTAACCCTAACACTAATCCTAACCCTATTTGAACCCTAACCGTAATTGAATCCTAACACTTACCATAGTTAAACTCTAATTGAACAATAACACTTTGTAACCCTAGTTATAACCCTAATTGAATCCTAGTTTTAACCCTAATTAAACCTTAATTAAACTCTAATTGCACCCAAACCCTAATACTAACTCTAATTGAACCTTAATAAGACTTACCATAGTTAAATTGCAATTCAACAATGACACTTTTTAACTCTAGTCATAACACTAATTGAATCCTAGTTGAAACCCTAACTCAACCTTAATTAAATCTTAATTGCACCTAAACCCAAATTTATCTTTCATTGAACCTTAATAATTAAACCCTAACTGCATTGAAACCCTAACCCTAACCCTAATAGTAACTCTAATTGAACCCTATACTTGAACCTAACTTATTTTTTAACCTTTGATTTATTTTTTTGATTTTTTAATTTATTTATACTAAACATTTTCAAATCTTTGTGATTTATCTTTGATTTCTTTTTGTGATCAAATATCTTTGATTTGATTTTTTTGTTGTTTCATCAAATATCCTTGATTTTTATTTTTTATTTTCATGAAATCTCTTTAATTTTGATTTTTTCGTTTCATCAAATCTCTTATTTCTTTGTTTCATCAAATCTCTTTAATTTTTTTGTTTCATGAAATATCTTTGATTTTTTTTTTATGGAATCTCTTTGATTTTGTTTTTTTGTTTCATCAAATTTATTTGATTTATTAGAAAAAAAAAAAAAAATTATTCTAAACAAAGAAATTTAAAATATTTCTTTCGCTCTTAAATTTTGTAAAATTTTAAAAATTCTTTTTACGTCTAATTTAAAAACTACTTTTATATGAAATAGTAAATTTAGAATAATTTTTTCTTGCACTTGATTTTCTAAAATTTAGAAACTTTTTTTTAAGTCTAACTTAAAAACTTCTTTTATATAAAATAATAAACTTAGACTATTTCTTTTTTAAGTCTAACTTAAAAACTTCTTTTATATGAAATAATAAACTTAGAATATTTTTTTTTTTAAGTCTAACTTAAAAACTTCTTTTATATGAAATAATAAACTTAGAATATTTATTTTGCACTTAATTTTCTAAAATTTAGAAACTTTTTTATATATTTAATTTTAAAACTACTTTTATATGAAATAGTAAATTTAAAATATTTCTTTTGAACTTTTTTTTTTTATACTCAAGGTTTATATTTTATATTAAAATATTAGAAGAGAAATACATATCGTCTACAATGTAGGTAAAATCCGCTGAACTACCATAGAAAACTAAAACCCTACCACCCCAAGGAACACTCCACAACCAGAACAAAATTCATAGTCACCCTACCCACCATAAAACCCAGCTCCAAAAATATAACCTTAAGACAAGAAAATTCAAACACAGAGGCCAAGCCTCAAAGGAACCCGTTCAAGTCTGCAAATGTAGAGAAGTCTTCTACCCATTCAAGCCCTCCTCTGCCATCAACCCTATCTTTCTTTTCAGAAATTCAATGACCATTGTCGAGGCCATCCTGTGCCTCATAAGCTCAGCCCCCTTCAAGTCTAAGTGAAAGGGGTAGACCTTCACTGCTTCGTCTGTCTTCCACAGGAGCTCCAAGTTAGAGGGATTTGAAATCCCTTTGCCCATGAAGGTTGCTTTCAAGGTCTTCTCCAAACCACCCAACAAGTTGCCATGGAATAAATTCACCATTAATTCTTTAGCATCTACCTTGGACACTTCAACGTCCAGAATAGCAGCCAAGAACCGTGAGGATATGTAAGCATTATCCCTTGTGAACTCCTTTCTGGCCAAGTGACCCTTTCCTAAAACCATTTTAATCGCTACCAAGACCAAGGGATCACCCATGAGCAGAATACGTTTAAGCCTTTGGTCTGTGATCTCCATGAACATTGCTTGCCTCTCCATCACCACCAAAGAAACATGAGTATCCATGCCGAAACATTCCAGCCCCTCCATGGAGACTAAAATAATGAATTTTGAGCAACTCGGCTTCACCATTATCTGCACTCTAGCCGAAAAAACCCCCTGCACAGAGACAACCAACAAAAACAAATTTCAAAAAGCACACGAATGAACTGCCATCACCCACAAACATTAAAAATCCCGCAAACAACAAGAACGATCCATAACGTGCGAGTCGAGAATAATGACGATGCAAGGCTATTCATCCTTGCATGTGGTTTTCGTCCTTCAAAAACAAGCTTTAACCCAAACATCACCTTGTAATAAAAACCATCTGCCACCCGACCGATTTACATGATCTACTACAAGCTCCGTACCCTTCGTGCCTCTCCATTTGGCAAGGCCATCATATTTCACTAAAACGTCGGTCACCTCCATGAAGCACCCTATTTTGAGCTGACTCCAACCCCACAGAAAACCTGCCGCAGATGGCCCCCTGGCACTAATGGCTTGAGCTACTACAAGAAAAAAGGAAGAAGTGATGTGGCCATGCCACATGTCTGACATCCTTCACACCCCCGCCTACACCCCAGTGTCCTCACTCTCCGCCAACAAATCATCCACCATAGCTCTCTGCCGAGTGAGTGGGTGAAAAAGAGTAGGAACGAGGGGGGGCCACCCTACCACCCACCTTTTGCACTTAACTTTTTTCTTTTCTATGTTTTAGTAAATTTAGAAAAAAAAATTAAGTATAATTTAAAAACTTATTTTATATGAAATAAATTTAAATTATTTATTTGTAGGTTAATTTATTTACAAGAACAACTCAAAACATGCATAATTATTGTAGGTTAATTTATTTATAAGAAGAAGTCAAAATATGGATGACAAAACATGGGTTGAACAACTCCACTTCTTGAATGACAAAACAACATGAATGACAAAATAATCTAGGTTGAAGAGCTCCACTTCTCGAGACCTAAAAATATGGATGTTGCTTGTTCTATGGTGTTGTCCACTGCAATTGCTCCAACCACAGCAACATACAAGCAATCAATCTCATTAATAGTTTTCCTACCACTACCTCTGTTACAGTGACAATTGTTGGATGGACCACGAATAAATGCCTCCAACCCTAGCCCTCGAGCTTCTTTTCCATACTCTCTCCCTCCAAAGAATTCACTCAAGTTCATCTGTAAGTTTCCCTTTGAGATTTTTGGATTCTCCTTCACCAAATGGTAATACACGCACGTCTACATCACACTTTTCCCAAGCATTTTAAAGATGCAGTGATCATATTCCCACCCATCTAAGAAGAGATCAAGTGCCCTTTTCGGTAGCCCTTCATCCTTAAATTTGTACCTGCATAAGCACATCCATTTTTAAGGAGAATAATGGGCTCTTCTAATTTATAGTGGTAATATTGGGGATCGATTTGTTCTCAGATGAAAAGCTTACTTACTCACCCTAGTTTATTTTGCAGTTCAATCAACGCCTAAGCCTTATTGTTGAAGTTATCTCCTTTGAATCTTTTATTCGGCAATGATGTTCCCTGCAACAAAGCTCATCTTGTTTACATTTTTTTAAAGATTTATGTGCACATTTACTAAAAGGGGGATTATTAAACAGGAAAATTAAAAGATAAAACAATAAAACAATGAGTGTCGATGCCTGTTGTGCGTCAATCTACTTTGTTGTTGATGCTTGTTGTCCATCGACCTGCTTTGTGAGGTCTCTCACTAGCTTCAACAACATTTCTACTTGGGTGTTCAACATATTCTCATTCTAAAAACTCTCGAGAGCCCTGCAATTGTAAAAATTTGATTGGTAATATCTAGTAAATAAACTCAAAATATAATGTTTAATATTTTATATACAATATCTTTTATTCTAACATCTTTGTGCAGTTGTTTATGGACAAGTATACAAAATATGGAAGCAAATAGATGGCATCCATTGTTTTACAAAATGCATACAAACCCCAACTAAAAACTAAAGTGAGGTCTCACAGATGAAAGCAGAGTTGAAACCCCAACTAAAAATGGTTAGATCAAGCACCCCAAAATGAATAAACAATAATTTTTAGATTGTAAACAAGCAAACTATATGAACCATAACTTTACAAGCAACTAATGTTGCACATTATAACAATAAGAATAACGCACATAAGATAAGGAATTGATTTCAATATTTTTTTTATCATGAGAAGACTTTATTGTCGCACACAATATTTTGAAGGATTGCAGTAGCCAACTCGAAGAACTAACCCTAAAGGAAACTATACATTTTGAGTTTGTTTTCTCACCCTGGGAAGAGATTACAAGTGCCCTTCATGCAAGTATGAGCAACTTGGCACAGAGCATAGCGCAAATACAAGAAGACTGCATGTCAATAAATGGTTGTTTTCTTTTAGGAATTATAAACTGCTTTGTGTGTGGCTTTTCCACATTTGTATTTTGTGGTTCTCAACTTTACAAATTTAACAATGGAGCGGTAGGTTTTGAAAGATTTTAATATACCATCCTTCCATTATTAAAAAAAGCGTTTGTATATTTGCATTTTGAATGGGTAGTAGGGTGAAATGACACATAATAATTGCACATGATGCTTACCCAACTGTAGTAAACCACTAAACTTTACATCCAGAAAGCAACCGGAATTGCTATATAATATCGGTGTGGGAAACAACCAACCAAAGGAAAAAGCAAGGCCGATAATTATTAAGGTAGCTCTTAACAAATCTTCAGATATAAATGTCTATTAAAATAACATCATATGCTGCCAACACAAGCTAACTTTAGTGCCTAATTGTAAGCTCACATACAAGAATTCTAATTGAATCTATTTGATCTCACTTTGTGATATTTAACAACCAAGCCATGCAAATACCTTCACTGGTGAAGTGCATTGAAGGAACCAAGGAGGTGAACTGTTGCTATCAACGGCAATACTCGCGCAACAAATAGTAAGGGAATGATATTGCCTCTGCTCAAAACAATTGTGATTATCACAAGCAATCCAAAAAAGTGTGTGGAAACAAGGATACTCTAAATGACATAGCAAGGTTGAACGAAAACGCAAATTAAGGGAAATGAGCATGGAGATACATACAAAAATTAGGCACCCTACAGAATGATTCGATACATAAATGGCTACATTAGCGTTGCAAATTTGCTGGGAAAGGAAGACACTCGTATATTTAATGATTCATTGAAACAATGTTGCAAATTTTTTGAACTGACGTTACTTGTAATTGCTCTCCAATTTTGTCAAATGTAATAACAACCCACTCACCATTTGCTGAATTAACATTACTAATGGCAGGCATTTGGGTGACACATGATATTCTCATCAGTTACATAACAATCATTGCCCACTTCTCATTTCTCGGCGTCCACTTCCATCAATTACATTTACCTTTCTTTTTTATGTACCCAGGTCTTTTGATCCCCTGTTGTGACTGATAGAATGCCTCTCAGTGTATTAACATCATAAAGTAGTAAGAGATTTTTATCTAGTGTATAATTTTTAAAAATAAAATCAAAGAAATCATTATTGTGTAGTTGGAAAAGTGTTGATACAAAGGTGTGAAGTAGCATGAGCTAAAATCTTTGCTAAAATCTTTACTAAAAGTAATATTATAGGATAAAATGATGGAAAGTGTCATTGCCAAATGAGGGACAGAAATAGAATGGATTGAAAGTAATGAAACTAACATATCTTATTATGAAAGTGACATGGAGAATAGTTAGCCAATAAATATTTAGAAAACACAACATAAATGAAAAAATGGATAAAATGGTGACTATCGTACTTGCACACAAAAATGCTTGTCTGACAAGATCTATTAGTCATGTATTTTCTAAATACACTATTTTTTTTATGAATATGTGTGTCTATTAATTAAAGATCAAAATATAATACACATATTCACAAAAAAGGGGTAGGAGGACACAAAGTCACATGTGTAGAGCCTAGAAAGCAAGAAGAACTCAGAAAACAAAGCTGCTAAGTGGTGAGAGTAGTGCCAACAGGGGGCGAAGGAGGGTCCCAATCATCTGGTTTTCCCCATACATCACTATGGTTTGGGTGACATCAGGCACATACCAAACATCTTCAATATCTTTATCTTTATTCTGATCATCATTCTAAGTTGGAGAAAAAGCCAGAGCAAGCCGAGGGAGCCATTTGGAAGACTTTGCACCACCAAACGAAGGTCAACAGCTACCGCCACCAATTGTCAGCCTCACCTCCCCTAAGGGCCACCCAGAGGCAGTACCTCTAGGTGGAGGCGAGGCAAAACGCCACCACAAAGAACCGCCCCTACCACCAAAACTACAACCTTCACCCACACATTCACCTTAGATGTTTTGATGGTACCTTTATGGAAGATAATGTATATAAAGGATTGAGGATGTAACAACCCCGGTGTTCTACTCAGTAAAACTCCCAACATTTCACATTAAGTGAATATTCTATGATGTCATAACATAGAAATAAAAAAAATCTTTTCATAATGTAAATTACATGCATAATTGAAACATCACTATTTCCAAACTTTCATTGCATTTCATTATAATTTCACAAATCTTCCAAATACATAGATATCATATTGAATGAACTCAAATATAGCATTCATGATTACATCCTTCTATAAAAATGAATGCATGATATGTTCATAGCTCCTCTAAACTTCATCTAGCAATAGCTATACAAACTGGTCCCGATGTCCCCGCATTAGTGCATACATTCTGAATGTCCTTGCTCGTTGGTGCAAAAACTCTAGTTGTCCCCAATACAACATGTTGGTATGTGGTGATTGATCATGCTATATTGTACATTCTTCATGTATTCTTACTAGGGTTCGAGGCTGGGCCCCAAGCAAGGGTTCGAGGGCAACAGCCCCCGAGATTTTTTTTTTCCTATTTTGTTCGCATCATCACCGAAAAAGAAAAAAATTGATTTTATAAACCCTAATTTTGGAAGCTTGTTATAAGTGGTTAGGATGAGAGTTACAGTATGATGAAAAAGGAGATTATTTGTGAGATTGTAATAAGTTTTGCACTAGCTAATAAAATCATTGGATGGCTGCGGTTTTGTGGATGTAGCCCGGATTAGGTGAACCACGTTAAATTCTCTGTGTTAATTTTTTTTTGTGTGTTTTATTCCTCTGTTTATTGATCAAATTTGCATTTAATTATTAGATATTTGCCTACTAACCCTAACAAGTGGTATTAGAGCGGGTTGTGTTCGATTATCATTTGTAGGAAGGTCTCACAGTTGAGTGGGAGTCTCACGGTTAAGTGGGAGCAATGACGAATGAGGGTAAATTAAAGGTAGATAAATTCAATGGGTAGAACTATCAGTTATGGAAGATGCAAATGGAGGATTATCTCTATCAGAAGGATTTATGGAGGCCGTTGGAAGGAGTATCCAAGAAACTGGCAACAATGAGTGATGAGGAATGGAATTTTCTATACAGAAAGGCATTGGGAGCCATTCGTTTATGCCTAGCACAATCGGTGGTTTTCAATATTACAACAGAAAAGACAACTCAAGAGTTGATGGAAACCCTAGCGAAGTTATATGAAAATCCTTCCGCTTCGAATAAGGTATTTCTTATGAAGCGTTTATTTAATATGAAAATGGTAGAAGGTGGGTCAGTTGCTAATCATTTAAATGAGTTTAATACATTTACCAGTCAATTAAATTTTGTAAATGTAAAATTTGATGAAGAAGTTAGGGTTGTTTTGATTCTATGTTCTTTGCCAAAAAGCTGGAATAGCTTGGTAATGGTTGTTTGCAATTCTGTTTTTGGTTTGAAAACATTTAAATTTCATGATGTTGCTAGTGTTATTTTGAGCGAGGAAATTTGTAGGAAAAGCTCAGGTGGAACATCCACATCAGGTAGTGTTTTGAATGCAGAAAGCAGGGGCAGAACAAAGGAGAGAGAAAACAATTTTGGAAGTCATGGGAAGTCACGAGGAAAATCAAAGGACAAAAGGTCCCAATCTAGAGACAAGAGGGATTGCTGGTACTGTGGTAAGCCGGGTCATTTAAAGAAAGATTGTTGGTCTCAGAAAATAAAAGGAGACAAAAAGGAAGGCAATAAAGAGGCAAATGTGGTAAGTACTAAATTTGATGAGGATGATTTGATTCTTTCCCTTGATAATGTTGATGATTCTTAGGTGTTAGATTCAGGGGCTTCATTTCATGCTACACCCCATAGAAGTTATTTTCTTGATTATGTCCAAGGGGATTTTGGGTTGGTTTATTTAGGAGATAATGAACCCTATTAGATTGTTGGAAAGGGAAGAATCAAGATTAAGTTGCAGAATGGGAATCATTGGCTACTACATGAGGTAAGGCAAGTTGAAAAGTTGAAAAGAAATTTAATTTCAGCAGGGCAACTAGATGATGAGGGTTGTGTTGTTACATTTAGTGATAAAAATTGGAAGGTTACAAAAGGTGCCTTAGTGGTAGCAAAGGGTGTGAAAGTAGGCACCTTATATCTTTGTATAGGTCATACTGCTCCTTCTACTTTAGCTATTGCAAATAAAAATCAATGTTCAGGAACAGTTAATGCGGTTCAACAGGCAAAAAATTAGACAGTTGCTATGGATTTTGAATCAACATTGTGGCATAATAGACTTGGGCATATGAGTGCAAAAGGTATGAAATTACTTCATTCAAAGAATGTTTTATCAGGTCTGAAATGTGTTAATATGGATTTTTGTGAAAGTTGTGTCTATGGAAAACAAAAGAGAGTTAGTTTTCTCAAGGATGGGAAGCAAAAGAAAGATGACAAATTGGAGCTTGTGCATACGGATGTATGGGGACCAGCTCAAGTATCTTCTCTTGGTGGCTCTCGGTAGTATGTCACTTTTATTGATGATGCAACAAGGAAGGTATGTATTTATTTCCTTAAGCAAAAATCTAATGTATTTGAAACTTTTAAGAAATGGAGAAGCTTGGCTGAGAATGAGACAAGTAAAAAGTTAAAATGTCTCATATCTGATAATGGTGGTGAGTATTGCAACAAAGAGTTTGAAGACTATTGTTCCTCTAATAGTATTCGTAGGCAGAAAATGGTTCCAAGGACTCCACAGGAAAACGAAGTGGCTGAGTGCATGAACAGAACAATAATGGGGAGTGCACAGACTATGAGATTACATGTTGGGTTGCCTTTAAACATGTGGGAAAAGGCTATAAACACTACTATTTATTTAATCAATAGAGGTCCCTCTAATCCTTTAGGTTGTAGTATTTCAGAGGAAGCATGGACAGGTATGAAGGTGAGTTATTCTTTTCTCAAGACCTTCGGTTGTGAAGCATTTGCACATGTAGATTATGAAAATAGAACCAAGCTTGATGCAAAATCAAAGAAACGCATATTTTTTGGATATGGCATTGATGAATTTGGTTATAGGCTTTGGGATTTTGAAAATCAAAAAATTGTGAGAAGCAGGGATGTCATATTCAATGAGAAAGTGTTGTAAAAAGATCAGTTGTAGCTGCATGAGAAGAAAGAAAATGATTATTTAGTGTTGGATGATACACCAAATAGCGATGTTCCAGTGGTTCCTCATGCTCTGCAACAATAACAACAAAAAATACCACAAACTCCAGTAAGTAGACCTCCAAAACTATTTTCTCCCTCTTTGTATTCTATTTTATTAACTGATGGTGAACCAAAATGTTATGATGAAGCTATGCAGGTGGATACCAAGGTTCAGTGGGAGCATGGCATGGAAGAATAAATGGACTCCTTGCTAAAAAATCAGACTTGGGAATTATGCAAGTTACCTACAGGTAAAAAGGTTTTACCAAACAAATGGGTTTATAGGTTGAAAGAGGAGGATGGAGGTAAGAAAAGATTTAAACCCAGATTAGTTGTAAAGGGATTTGCACAGAAAAAGGGTATTGATTTTGATGAAATCTTTTCTCCAGTTGTTAAAATGACTTCTATTCATACTGTTTTAAGTATTGTGGTTGCTGAAAATTTGCATTTAGAATAGCTTGATGTTACAACAACCTTTCTCCATGGTGATTTGGAAGAGGAAATATACATGGAACAACCACAAGGATTTGAGGTCAAAGGTCAGGAGAAATTGGTGTGCAGATTGAAGAAAAGTTTATATGGCTTGAAGCAACCACCTCGGCAATGGTATATTAAAATTGATAGCTTTATGGATGAGCATGGCTACAGTCGATATAATTCAGACCATTGTGTTTATTTTAAGAGGTTGGATGATGATAGCTACATTATTTTATGTCTATATGTTGATGACATGCTTGTAGCAAGGTCTAGCATGGATCACATAAGGGAGTTAAAACAACAGTTAGCAAATTCATTTGCTATGAAAGATTTGGGGGCTACAAAGCAAATCCTTTGTATGAAGATTACAAGAGATAGAAAAAATAGAAAATTGTTTTTATCTCAGGTTGATTATGTTGAAAATATGTTACAAAGATTTCATATCGAGAATGCAAAAGCTGCCAGCACACCTTTGCCCAGTCATGTTAAATTGACTAAGGATATGTGTCTAAAGACACAAGAGGAGGAAGAAAAAATGTCCAAGGTACCATATGCTTCAGCTATAGGCAGTTTAATGTACGCCATGGTATGCACAAGACTAGATATTGCACATGTTGTAGGAGTTGTTAGCAGGTATATGAGTCATCCTGGAGCTAAGCATTGGAATGAGGTAAAATGGATTCTCAAGTATTTGAGAGGTACATCCAATAAATGTTTATTTTTTGGGGGCTCTAATACTGATTTAAAAGGCTATGTTGACTCAGATTTGGCAGGGGATATAGATACGAGGCAGAGTACTACAAGCTATGTATTTACAGTTGGTGGAACAACAGTAAGTTGGATTTCTCGGTTGCAAAAGGTGGTTGCTTTATCCACTATAGAGGTAAAGTATGTTGCTGCAACAGAGGTGGCAAAGGAGATGATATGGCTACAATAGAGGCGGCAAAGGAGATGATATGGATGCAACTTTTCATGGAAGAGTTGGGAAAACAACAAGCTAAAAATTACTTGTTTACAAACAACCAGAGAGTTATACATCTTGCAAAGAATTTTGCCTTGCACTCTAGAACCAAACACATACAATTGAGATATCATTTCATTCGATCAGTGTTGGAGGATGGACAGGTCAAGCTGGACAAGATACATACAGATGCCAATCCAGCAGATATGTTTACAAAGGCGGTGACAGGGGAGAAGCTGAGCTCCTCTTCAGCTTTGGTTGGCCTTCAAGGTTGAATTCAAGTATAACAGAGCAACAGGGTTCGAGGTGCTTATTTTTAGTGGGAGTTGTAAGTGTAGTGGTGTCGTCCAAGATCAGTCTCCAAGTGGGAGATTGTTGGTATGTGGCAATAGATCATGCTATACTGTACACTCTTCATGTATTCTTGCCGAGGTCCAGGGCCGGGCCGGCAGCCCCCAAGAAAAAAAAATCCTTTTTTTTTCGTGTCGTCACTGAAAAAGAAAAAAAACCAACTTTGTAAAACTTCAATTCTGGAAGCTTCTAAAAAGCTTGTTATAAGCAGTTGGAATGAGAGTTACAGTATGATAAAAAAAGACGATTATTTGCGAGATTGTAATAATTTTTGCACTAGATAATAAAATCATTAGATGGCTACGGTTTTGTGGATGTAGCCTAGATTGGGTGAACCACGTTAAATTATCCGTGTTCATTTTTCTGTGTGTGTTTTATTCCTTTGTTTTATTAGTCAAATCTAAATTTAATTGTTAGATATTTGGCTACTAACCCTAACACAACATACACATCCACAAACCCTAACCGCCAACTAGTGAAGAGAAGCATCACTCAAGCGATTCTCCACCAACCACGAACTCATATGCGGTCCCCCGCTCATCTATCAAAGATAGATGGCCCTATCCTTCGACGAAGAGATTAGTTGGAGAACCTCATATCCATAGCCTATCTGAGCTTAGTGTTGTGTTCCACAAACTAGAACCTAATCATATGGTAGCTACTCCTACAAGTATGAAAATCCTGATCTAGAATACAAACAAGGAACATGGTGAATTTGAGTAGTGTAAACAGTGGCTCCTTACACTACTTTGGCCAAAGTGTTCTCATTCAGTACTTTGAATGAAGTTCATTTGATTTACATACACCTCTACAACTCGGTTTGGATCCTGACTGTTCATATACTATATGTGATTTCCTTCTCTAGGTAATCCCTAACCTCATAAATAGCCTATTTCTCTTTGAAAACCCTTCTATGATATCTTAAGGATATTCCCATCCATGGTATAAGCTTTCCTAGTCCACGAGTTAACTTAACATAGACAATCCATCCACTACAAAAGACAATCTAGTTCCAAGTGTAACTCTATAATCTAGAGAGTAGCTACATGAGCTTCTTCTATTTATGGACCAATTATTCATAAATGACCGACTCTAATTAGTACTATATCATACTAATAAGCGGTTCCCATAAAAGAGAATAACCACACCGGTGATTGACCTCAATCAAAGCATAATCATAGCAATAGATGCTTCCCTTTGAGAGTGTACCCCTTTTAGTAAAAGAGCTGATCAAAGTAGAGTCTTGTCAACAATATGACTTCATTTCAAGAGTGTAATGTAATTAACCAAGTAACTACTTTAACTCACTAGGTGTCCCACCTATGTTTCCAATCATATAGAATTCCATAAGCTCAAGATTTTAACTCACCCACATGGGAAAATCTCAATATCAATATTCCCTTCCCATTCTTAGGATTAACAATCCTATGAGTAGACACTAGCTATCTGAGTTAAATCAGTAACCTAGCTAAGAGTAACACTTATGCCACCCATGTTTAATCATATCTAGTATATAATACCTATAATGAACACCAATCTCCTCTTATGGAGTACATACAAGCACATCATAAAAATAACATAAAGCTTCTTTTCCCTTTTCAATGACATTTAAAATTCTCTAAATGCAAGTACTTGGAGAAGAAAATTCAAGCATACATGGAGAACAATTCATTCATAATTTAAAATAACAAAGAAGAATATCCTCGTGCCTATTATCGCTTGTCCAATAAATTGACAACAATGCAACCTCTCCCAAACAACAACAAGCTTGACAATGGCTCCTCAAGATTGTTGGGAATAGGATGTCATTTAATTGCAATCCTAAACATATTTCATGTATCTCCTAAGTCCTTGGAAAGTGTTCCCCAACACTAGGATTAGAAAGAGATTAAATTTGAAGGAAATGAACATGTAAATTAGCATTTGTAATTATTCCTAGATGATAGGAACATGTGAGGGCGTCCAAGAAGAGTTCCTAAATAATAGGACATGGGGCGCCCACATGGAAGGTGGAACCCACCTTGCTCAAGTTAACTGTTTGGAGAATAGATAACACTTCAGTAATGCATGTAAAGATCCTAAAAATTAGGGATTGATATTTACATGAGTGGAGTTCAATTCAGTTCAGTTCAATTTAGTACAGTTCAATTTAGTTCAGTTATGGTTCAGTTATCTTTAGTTGCATGTAGTTAGTTATAGTTGAATGCCAGTTGACTTCAGTTGCATGACAAATAACAGGTGGACACATTCAGTTAAGTGGGGATGATCAATCATGCATATTGTTTGCATGAATTGATGAAGAGATATGTTTCTGTTAACAAAGATTGACTTGGACCCACCTTGGGCGACGAAGTGGGCATCTTTGAGTTAAAACCTTTTGCATGAGAAGATATTTACAAGGCTGAGTTAAGTGGGCCCATTATTGGGTGCCAACTTTGAGGAGAAGCTTGGAAGATACTTTCTTGACCAATGATTAGTTAGGAGTTCTGTTTGGGGCGCCTAAATTGAGGAGACTTTTGTTTTGACTTCATGTTACAGTGTGAAACTCTACCTGCCCAATCTAGGCATAGATATCTGTGAGGAGCTTTGTGCTCTTGTTTTGATTAACTCTTTGGAGTTTACAATGCTCATAATTTTCTATTAATTGCAACAAGTTGAAGAGAGTTTCATCAAAGTTTATTGCAGGTTGTGAAGAAGAATTTTTGAAGGCAAAGGAAGCATATCAAGCAAAGGATTGATATAGTATTATTGTAATCTTGTTCTAAGGTTAAATAATATAAGCACTATTGATTTTGGTGGTTGATTTTTTCCCTAAAGGGTTACCCCACGTATATGTTGTCTCACTTCTATCTTCTTGTCTCATTCTTCTACAATCTTCTGTCCCTTTCTACAATTGGTAAAATTGATCTAAAACATATAATCATACACAAAGAATTGTGACAAACAACACTTAATTAAATCTATAGTCACATAGGTTTACAAGTTTTAAGCTACAATTTCACCTTCATTTTCAACATTTGGTATCAGAGCTAACGGTTGGGTAGAGTTTGGGATTCCTTTCTCTTAAAAGTTTGAAGGTTTTTTGGCTGTAGTGGGAGCTTTTACTATTGTGTTATTGTTGATTTTTAAAAGAAGTATGTTACAATGAGTTCTAATTCTTGTTTAGCTATTGAAAGATTCAATGGATCTAGTTATGAGATGTGGAAACTAAAAATGGAGGATCTCCTTGAGGAGAGAGATCAGTGGTTAGTTGTTTGTAATGAGACAAAGTCGCCTATAATGATGTCAGATGACGATTGGGCTAAGCTTGATAAGAAGGCAAGAGGGACCATAAGATTATGTCTTGTTGATGTTGTTCTCTCGAATGTTTCAGATGAAACTACTGCATATAAACTGTGGAAGAGGATAGGTGATATCTATCAAACCAAAAGTATTACTAATAAGTTGTATTTGAAAAGACAGTTGTATTATGTAAAGATGAAAGATGGTGATTATGTTGCACAACATTTAAATGATTTTAATTTGATTCTAAGCCAGATATCATATGTATATGTAAAGCTAGAAGATGAAGATAAATGCATTTTGTTACTCTGTTCTTTACCAAAATCTTGGGAAAATCTAATTGTTGCTATCAGTGGTAGTGGTGCAGATCCTAAGATGGACAATATAATTCCTACTCTCCTATCAAAGGAGATGAGGAGGAAGTCTAAAACGGGATCCCAAGATGCATTGTTTGTAAGAGGTAGGCCTAAGGAAAGGAAACCTAAGGGAGACAAGAAAGGAAAGGGTAATTCCAAAGGACAGTCTAAAACCCCTAGTAAGAGTAAGGTAAAGTGTTAGAATTGTGGGAAACATAGACATGTAAAGAAGGATTGTAAGAACAAGAAAAAGAGTTATGATGCTTCTACAAAGAAATCCTTGGATGATAGTAATGATGCATTGGTCATTTCATCTAATACTGTTTATGATAACTCTTGGCTTATTGATTCAGGTTGCTCCTATCATATGACTCCTAACAAGGAGTGGTTCACTAAGTATACTGCATATGATTGAGAGAATGTCTTCTTTGGAGATAATAGCACAAAAAAGGTTGTGGGAAAAGGAGAGGTAAAGTTGTGTTTCAATGATGGTAGGGTTAAGACCCTTAATGATGTTTTACATATTCCAGTTTTTTGCTAGAAATCTCCTTTCTGTGTCTAAGTTCAATGATTCTAGAATGCATGTGACATTTGACAAAGGTGGTTGCAGATTGGTGAAAGGGAATATGGTGGTTGCTAAAGAATCTCAGATTGGGACTTTGTTTAAGCTTAATACCTCCAATTTGAATAAATCAGCCAATGTAACTGAAGCTAAAAATACATGTATGTTGTGGCACTATAGATTGGGCCACATTGGTGAAAAAGGTCTTAGGACCATTCTTAATAAGAAATTAGTTGATGGTATTCTTGATTATAATATTGGCAAAAATGATTTTTGTGAGCATTGTGTGTTTGGAAAACAATCTCGATCTTCATTTCCTAATGGAACAAATAAAGCTAAAAGATTATTAGAGATTATTCATTCAGATGTAATGGGCCCTATGGATTTTGACTCTATTGGAAATTCTAGATATTATGTCACACTTATTGATGATGTCTCAAGATACACTTGGATCTATTTTATGCATAACAAATCTGATGTGTTTGATAAGTTTAAAGAATTTAAGGATTTGGTTGAGAAACAATTAGATCATAAGATAAAAGTGTTGAGATCAAATAATGGTGGTGAACATTGTTCTAGGGAATTTGATGATTTTTGTAAGCATGTAGGAATTGTGAGACAAAAAACTACTCCATGTACACCTCAAAAAAATGGAGTAGCAGAAAGGATGAACCGAACCTTAATGGAAAGAGCTAGGAGTATGTTAAGTAGTGCTAATCTAGATCGATGCCTTTGGGTTGAGGCTATAAGTACTTCTTGTTATTTAATCAATAGATCCCCTAGTTCATCTATTAAAGATAAAACCCCTTATGAAATGTGGTTAGGTAGAAACCTAGTGTTACACATTTATGGATCTTTGGTTGTGAGGATTTTGTTCATGTGCCTAAAGAAAAGCGGTCTAAGTTGGATCCAAAAGCATAGAAATGCATATTCATAGGTTATGGTGAAAATTTAAATGGTTACAAGCTTTGGAATCCTCTAACCCAAAAAATTATTTTATCTAGAGATGTGATTTTTAGGGAATTTAGAGCCTATTTAGGAGAAGAATAACCAAAGAAGGATACTTCTTGAACAGTGCCATTTGAGAAAAATACTGAGAAGCATGAAGATGCACATGTTGAAGAACAATTGGATGGATTGGATGAGGAGAGTTCACAGAGTTCTTCTGAGATAGATGCTCATGATGAGCATAATGAGGAACAAGAAGAACCCCCTTTGAGAAGATCCACAAGACAACGAAATCTCGTTGATAAGTATAGCCCACCTGATTTGCATTGTATATTTGCTTTGATGAGTACTAATGATGAACCTGGATCTTACACAGAAGTTGTTTCTTCAAATGAGAACAAGCTTTGGTCACAAGCTATGCATGAAGAAATGGATTCCTTGGATACTTGTGACACATGGGATCTTGAGAGTTTTCCCAAAGGAAGAAAGGCCATCGGTTGTAAATGGATTTTTTAAAAGAAAATTAGAGAAAATTGTAATCTCAAAAGGTACAAGGCTAGATTGGTAGCCAAGGGCTACTCCTAGAGAGAGGGAGTTGACTTTAATGAAATATTCTCTCTTATTGCTAAATTAAATTCTATTAGATTATTTTTATCTATTGTTACTGCTTATGACTTTGAGATAGAGCAAATGGATGTGAAAATTGCTTTTTTGCATGGGGATCTTGATGAGGAGATTTATATGAGGCAACCTGATGGTTTTGTTGTAAAAGAAAAAGAAGAATTGGTTTGCAGGTTAAAGAGATCTTTATATGGATTGAAATGGTCACCAAGAATGTGGTACCAGAAGTTTGATGCTTTTGCATTGAAAATTGGTTATGTTAGGAGTGAGGAAGATCATTGTGTTTACATAAAATGCATTGATGACCAACTTTTAATTATTATCTTGTATGTTGATGACATGTTGTTTATTGGTAAAAACAAGGTAATGATCAAAGAATTGAAACCACAACTCTCTAGCACATTTGAGATGAAAGATATAGGGGCTGCAAAATATATCCTTGGTATGGAGATCAACAGAGATAGAGGTAACAAAAATCTTTGCTTAAGTCAGAACAACTATGTTAATACTATTTTGAAACGGTTTAACATGTAGTATAGTAAACCAATTAATATTCGTTTATCAGTTGGCACGAAGTTAAGTTTAGACACGAGTCCTAAATATGATTTTGATTGCGAGGAAATGTTTGAAATTCCATATGCTAGTGCAGTTGGTAGTTTAATGTATGCAATGGTTTGTGCGAGACCAAATATAGCCCAAGTAGTGGGAGTTCTAAGTAGGTTTATGTCTAACCCTAGTAAAGAATATTGGACTTATGTTAAGAGGGTGTTTAGATATTTATGAGGCACTTCTGATTACTATTTGGTTTATCATGGTGCTAATGATATTGATATTATGCACAAATCATTGGACATACATGATTTTGTTGATTCAGATTGGGCAAGAGACCTGGACAGTTAGAGGTCGACAAGTGGCTATGTGTTTACTTTGTTTGGAGTTGCAATAAGTTGGATGAGTAAGAGGCAACCCACAGTTGCTTTGTCCACCATAGAAGCAGAGTACATGGCTGCTAAACATGCCTCTAAAGAGTCAATTTGGTCACAAAGACTTGGGAAAGGTATTGGTTTTAATTGCAAGCAAATTAAACTTGAATGTGATAGTCAAAGTGCTATTTGTTTAGCCAAAAATCCTGTGTATCATGCTTGTACTAAGCATATTGATGTTCAGTATCACTTTGTGTGAGAAATGGTTGAGAGTGGGAAGGTATTGATTGAGAAAGTTGATACTTTGATCAATGTTGCAGATTATCTTACGAAACCAGTTCCTACAGATAAGTTCTCTTGGTGCAGAAAGGTCATTGGCCTTGAGTTCTATACTTGATTTATAATAGTGATTCCTTGTTTAGGATAATTGCAAAGTATAATGTCAAGTGGGAGATTGTTGGGAATAGGATACCATTTAATTGTAATCCTAAACATATTTCATGTATCTCCTAAGTCCTTGGAAAGTGTTCCCCAACACTAGGATTAGAAAGAGATTAAATTTGAATGAAATGAACATGTAAATTGACATTTGTAATTATTCCTAAATGATAGGAACATGTGAGGGCATCCAAGAAGAGTTCCTAAATAATAAGAGCACATGGGGTGCCCACATGGAAGGTGGAACCCACCTTGCTTAAGTTAACTGTTTCGAGAATAGATAACACTTCAGTAATGCATGTAAAGATCCTACAAATTAGGGATTGATATTTACACACTACTAAATTTGTCTCCATTTTTTGACGAACGTTCATTGGTCGTTCGACAAATATTTGTCAGAAAAGTGACGAAATGACGAAAATAATTTTGTCACTATTTTTTTCGTCAAAATTCTGACGACACATTATACGTCAAAATAACAGTGTAGATTTGTCGGTTGTTGGCATCATAAAATGACTCAGATGTTCGTCAGAATATCAATGAAAACCTTGTGTATCCACCAATGAATTACAACCAAAATGCAATTGCAATGGCTCTTCTGAAGTGTCGAAACAACACCAGAAGTTTGTCGCCATTTCAATGAAATGGGCAAGGAGTTACAATGAAGGCTTCATCATAGCTAAACAACTTCGTCAGACCTTTTATGTGATTTGTCGGTAGCGTTCATTGAAATTGCGACAAAATGGGCAAGGAGTTATGATGAAGCCTTCATCTCAGCTAAGCAACTTTGTCAAACCTTTTATGTGATTCATCGGTGGCCTTCATCGACATTGCGACAAGATGGGCAAGGAGTTACGATGAAGCCTTTGTCACAGCTAAGCAACTTCGTCAGACCTTTTATGTGATTCGTCGGTGTCCTTTGTTGAAATTGCGATGAAATGGGCAAGGTGTTACAACGAAGCCTTCATCACAGCTAAGCAACTTCGTCAGAAATTTTATGTGATTCGTCGGTGGACTTCGTCGAAATTGCGACAAATTGGGCAAGGAGTTATGATGAATCCTTCGTCGCAGCTATAGCAACTTCATCGAACCTTTTCGGTGATTTGTTGGTGGTTTTCATCGAAATTGCAACAAAACAATGCAAATTTTTTTATAAAAAATATTTGTTGAAATGTACCATCGCGGAGACTCTTGGTGATGACCACTGAAGCCAACCCATCGGTGAGAGATCAATCATCGGTACAGGATAGAAAACTCACTCTGATAGTCCATGTCTTGCCGATGACTTTCGTTAGTAAGACAAATCCAATGTCACACCGATCTGACCTCTTCAGGAGTTTTGAGCACTGCTAGTCATCAGCAAGACATTTTGAGGGTCTCGTCGATTAAACAAGTGTCTAAGAGAAAGTAAACAAATGGAACTTATTAATTTTCTTATTTTTGGGTTCTTTAAATCATAGAATAAATACCATCTTCTTGTGTATAATGTACTTATATTCAAATTTGAATTCGAGACCAATTGTCATTGCTTATTCCATTTTACTTGCACAGAGTATTCTATAAACAATATATTGATAATGCCAAATGATTTATGGTGTTGTACAACTCTACCTATCATCACAGTTCTGTTGTTCCCCCTGAGAGAATCCTGCAAAGACAAGTTTACAATACCAAGTCAAATAATATGAAAAAGACTTACTTCCATACAAATTAAACGATTATTCTCACAATGGCAATTGTCTAATTACAACAACAATTCCATGAAAGGTTATCCATGCTTCATAAGAGATGACTGATCATACATACAGACTGCAAGATGCATAGAAAAGCATTACACTTGAGAACAACCAAGGGCTAACAAGGGAAGGAGTTAAGAACAACTCTACCTATCATCACATTTGTTCCCCGAGAATCCTGCAAAGACAAGTTTACAATACCAAGTCAAATAATATGAAAAAGATTTACTTCCATACAAATTAAATGATTATTCTCACAATGGAAATTGTCTAATTACAACAACAATTCCATGAAAGGTTATCCATGCTTCATAAGAGATGACTGATCATACATATAGACCGCAAGATGCATAGAAAAAGCATTACACTTGAGGAACAACCAAGGGCTAACAAGGGAAGGAGTTAAGAAACATCTGGATTGAAGAGAAAATGTGTAGGGAAATGTTGAGCGTGTCAAGAGAACAGAGCTTGTAGAACATGTTCTTGACCTAATCAAGCTCTTGAACAACTTAAACAAAATTAAAATACTAACACATACATGAGACATGTAATGAACTTCCAATATCTGCTATCTTTTTCATTAATGCAGAGGTATGTAAAGGAGAAATAATTATAATTGTAACACTATTCATAGTCCTAGTAAATTATGTTCAGTAATTTGTGTTTAATGGACCTTAGTTTTATCATTATACGCCCATCTAATACCATATTTTAATCCAGGGTTCAACTATTTGATCTAAAGAAGCACCTTCAATTAACCATTTAAAGTACTATAAAATAAGGTAAGACTTTTACTTGAGAAAGATTGGGTACACTTGTAGGATTAAATTTCTCGCAATCATCAGGATTTATTGGCACACAGACACAACCTGCAACATATGAAGTAATGGATGACTACAAGTTAGTGAAATGGTCCTTAATATGTGAGTGGTTTGCAAATTGATTGGTGTAAAACAAGGTTACAAACAGATCTACATGAAAAATTATGAGGACAATCTATTGTAATCATAAAAATAGATGAAAAGTGCAAAGGAAAGAGCCAAGCTACATCTCTAGAGCCTAAAAAAACACATGCAAGAAACAAAAAAAAAAAAGAACAAACCAGTTTTTGGATGAATACAAAATGGTGCCTTCAGCAAGTGATTCATATGCTTTCACACCTTACACAAGACATTAAGAGACTTTAGTCTTCCTCTGTAACTACTTACAGAATAAAACCCAAAAACCAATATTATATACCTCCATGTCTAGCCGAGGGTAGGTATAAGAGAAAAAAAATTTCAATGCAATGCCAAAAAATATCAATGTGTGTGTAGGTTTGTATTACTCAAAATATCATTTCACTGCCTAAGGAAAAATACCAAAGTGATGTTTTAAATTTTAATCTTCACATAGGCTCCCTTATTACTACACATGCATATACAAGCATTATTCGAGCTCTAAACTATTCAAATATTAAGGATTTAATTAGTTATAAGATGGAAAGTTGTTGTTTAGACATAATCTATCATCTTTTACATATCTTTATTCACTCCTAGTGCTTCAGATACATTTGTGTAAACGAGACAGAAATGTGAATCTTTTATGACAAAGAAAATTCTTAAAAGGAGGGGGGAGAGAGAAAAGGGTAGGGGCAAGAGAATGCTTGAATGTATAGCAAAGTATAACATTTTGATCATTATAACAATGAAACGAATCTTAAGTTTGAAGCATTAATATCATTTACAACATTTATGATCAAGAATGAATGTAAGTAGAGAAACTTTTGCATACCTGCAGATGGTACTGTTGCCCAATTTTCACCTATGGGCTCAATCAGGCAGGGTAATTTGTGCTTTCAGGTGTTCTCAAAGACCAAATGGAGGAACATTTGTATCAGGGTTACATTTTTTCTAACTTGTTTGCTTCTTGTGCAGCTACAGGGGAAAATTATGTTAATTCGACACATGGATTAAATGTGGCTCCCAAGAGGGTTGATCCCAGTGTGCAGGTGTTCAATTTTGGGTGGGTCTTCATCTTGTGTCTTTGCCTTGCTTTCCCCCTTTTTCTATTTTGTTTTCCTTGTACCCCTTTTCTTTTTGTTCTGTCGGGGGCGGAACTGGAACCAAACTTGAACTCTGGAACTTTTTTGAAGTTCCAGGTTCTGGTCCCATCCCGGTTCCGATTCCGCTGGGCTTTTTTGTTTGTCTTACCTTTGTTCTCTTTTATGTGGTCGGGGGGTGTTTCCTCCCCTTCTTTTTCTTCCTTTTTCGTCGTCTTTGCATGTTGTCGGAGGCGGTTCGGGACGAAATCCTAACTTGAAACTTGATGATTCAAGTTTCAGTGTTGGATTTGTTTCTGCCCCCGCCCCCGCTGTGTTTTTCCCGGGATCGTTTTTGGTTCCGATCCCGCCTTGCTTTCTTTTGTTTGGGCATTTTCTTTGTTTTACCGATCCCGTTTTGGTTTTCATCTCGGCCCCGGTCTGCCGTTCTTTTCTATTTTTTCTTTGTGGTCGTCGGTCGGGGGATGTCTCCTCCTCTTAGATCTTCCTTGTGTTTTCTTTCTTCCTTCTTGCTTTGAGTCATCGGAGGTGGAATCAGAACACAATCTGAACTTGAAACTTTGGAAAAGTTTCAGGTCCGGATTTGGTTCCGGTTCTGGTTCTGCCGACTCTTTGGTCTTGCCCCATTTAGACTCCGGTCCTGTTTTGGTTTTCATCCCGGCTCCGACTTTGCCGAAGTGTTCAAACTCAAGAAACATTGAAGAGCTCGCATCGATTGTCTTGCCGACCTGATAGGGTCTTGCCGAAATGAAGGGAGCTCGGGGAGAGTGGAGAAGTTCGCTATGAAGTCTCACTGATAGGGTAATGTCCCATCAACAGGAAAGGACGTCTCGGCGAAAGGAGACATCATCGGCGTGAGGTCTTGCCGATCAACCGCAGTCTAGCCGAAATGAAATAAGCTCTCGCCGAGACAAGGAGGCCTCGCTAAGAAGTCTTGTCGACATAGCGATGTCTCCTTGACAAATGAATGAGCTCAGGAAGAATGAGGGAGCTCACCGTGATGTCTCACATTCACAGGGATGTCTCCCCAAAATAAATTGATCTTGCTGAGAGAGTTGCCTTTGGTGTAATCTCTCGCCAATAAGAAGAGGTCTTGCCAAAAGAAATAGGAGATTGGGGAGATGTCTCTGCGACTAACAGAGGTCTCAGCGAAAAAGAGTGCCTTTACCAAGAAATGAAGACCTCGCTATGAGGTCCCGCCGACACATGGGTGTCTTGTCGACGGAAGGCACAGTGGTATAATGATAGGGGTTCAGTGTGAGGTCTTCCCGACTTGCCAGTGTCTCATTGAAAGAAATCTTTGAGCCTAGAGAGGTGGTTTGTGTTCACCAAAGGTCTCACCGATGTGAAAGATCATGCCGACATAGATGACATTCCATAACATATGGCCGTCGGAGTGATGTCCTACCGACAAGTGAGGTCTCAACGATGGAAAAGGATATCAGTATGACTAATGGAACCCGCTATGACCTCTTGCCAATGAATGTTTGTCTTGCCGATGGTGTATATGATAGCGATAGGACTCTTGGCACTCGCTATGACTCTTGCCGAATGCGGGTGTTTGGGCGATGAAATGTGCATATCGATATAAATCCTGCAACTCGATATGAAGTCCTGCCGATAGTCCCAAGCTATGTCGATCATCTTGTGAAGCATACTCGCATTGGGGAGACATGATTAGTGTCTGACCAACATGCGATGTTGTTTGAGGGACCCTTTGATCGTCTGGAGTCTATGGGGCACGAGTTCAACCAATCAGATGGGAGCTAAGGACGCACCATGAGCCGTTTGAATGCCTGACTCCCCCTTGTAGACGAGATCGACAGAGCATAAGCAACGTGTATCTGCTTTGAGAATAAAGTGATGAATCATATTGATATCCATAAGGTGTCATCGAGCAACAGAAAGGCGAAGACCACAGGGATAGCTGGGATGTCAACTGGTAAGAGTTGATTGACATTTATGGTAACGCTCAGAAGCATTCAAAGTGGCTTTGAGGGAAGTTCGAGAGTGGACACGATGACCAGAAGTTAATGCTGTGGTTGCAAAAGATCAAGGAGGCCATTCCTAGAGCAACTCTTCACCAACATAGACAACAAGGATGCAATCAAACACAACATTAACTACATGAAAAGATATAAAGGCAGATCTTTAAAAAAGGCAGATATTTTTGTAAGCCCAGAGGGGCCGACATCTTTTTGTATATAGGGCATTTTTGCCTCTTTGTAAAGGAGTTCAGATTATGCATTCTGGAGAGTTAGTGATTTTCCCTAAAATCCTTTCTCAGCTAATGTAGATTTTGTAACTCATTTGAGAGTTCTCCTGATGCTTTTCGAAAGTCTGTGACTTCTACAGTCCTTTCTCAAATTAGCAAACTTCTATAACTCATTTTGGAGCATGATATATAAAATTTACCTTGGTTACCATTGATGATTCAATTTTTCTTCTGGTTCTTGCAAAATATTATGCATTTTCAGGTGATTGATCAAGCTATTTCGTGAAATATTTCTTTTCCTTATAGCTTTGTCTCATGTTAGCATGCCTTTCTTTGCAAAAGTAGTATTATGTAGGTTACAAACTATGTTTACCTAATTGCACATGAGCTTTTAATTTTTGAAAATCTGGTTTTCCTTCTTGAAAGTGTGTGCATGCCAAACCTGTTTGTGAAACACTTATGCATAATCTACAGAAACTTGTTGTGCAATCCCATATCCATCATCAGTATTTAAGTGTAAATTGAGTGTCTTATTGTTCTTCTCAGTTCGGTGTATCACCATAGGATTTAGTTTTAATTTTAAAGCATTCTCCTTCTCCCTTTTCCTTACAAAATTAGTAGTTTTAGGTGACACCATAGGAAGCCGACCTTCTCCGGAGGTTGGCCTTTGTTTACAAGAAACCCACATCTTTAGAGGTCTTCCCATGTTACACTGAGGTGTTGAACATCAGGTTCAACAAGGGTGCAATTTCAGGTGATAACAGGTACAAAATTTCATGGTTAAGTCAAAGCCTCCCATCAACAACAAGATCCAAATATCTGTGTATATATCTCAATCGAGCCTTTAAACCCTTCAGAGCTGTCAATTTTTCCACTAACCTGTTATGCACAAAAGTCAAATTTTAGAGTTATATCACCACTAAAAATAGAAGAAATAGAGCTTTGAAACCAAATCCACACACAACACAATGTGGTATTCATACAAAGCCATACAAACAAACTAAACTCAGAACATTGGAATGGAAACAACTTCAAATTATAGTGCGATGGATTTAGGAATTATAAAAGATCATTTTACGCCACCATAGTGAAAAGTTAGCACTTTCTTTCATCTTTGCATATTGGTTTGATGCTTCAAACGATGCATTTCTTATATTGAAAAGTGCATTACCTTATTGAGCTTCTCTTTGTTTAGAGAATAGTTTAATATTCTCTACTTAACAGGGCCAACCACATGACGGTGGAAGCTCATTTGGCCCCTCCCCCCCTCACATCACTCTCAATTCCCCATACCCAATCATATAACATTAATCATTCATTCATCCATTAATAACATATAACATTCATTCATTCATCCATTAATAACATATAACATTCATTCATCCATTAATAACATATAACATTCATTCATTAACATATAACATTCATTAATTAACGTATTCACATTCATTCATTAACATATAATATTCATTCTTTTAGTATTTACATATTATCAAAAATATGGTTGTCATGATATGATTACAGTAATTTTTTTTCTTTTTGAAATACAAAATATGAGAGGTGATTATCTAAAATCAATATATGTCTGCTTTAGTTGTTACACGAAGCTTCCCTTTTAGCCCATTGTTGATCTTAATGTGCGCCTAATTGAATTACCACTCATGACACATGGATCACAGCTCCAAGGGGGTCACCTTTCACAATAAGAAAGAAATGTTAAACTGGTATGTTTTATTATTATTGCTACAAGTATTTCATTAATTAAAAGAACATTAAAGTGGTTCTCTTTACCTAATGAGTCCACATCATGTTCCTAAACTTTTGTTATAGACTCATGCTCAACATGTTGAAAACCCTCTAAATCTTGATCTACAGTTGAAACACGAAAGGTTACATTAATTAATACACCAATTGAAAAAAAATATGTTTTCCAGAAAGAACAGCAAAGTGGATCCCTCTTTACACCTTGTTAAGGTCCCATCGCTTATTTCCGCGTTTCTTCTATTTGAGTCTGTGCTCAGCTTGCGTTGTCCAAGCTACCCCGACATAGTTCAGGCTACGGGGAAAGGTTACATTGATTGACACCAAACTGGGAGACAAGCTGCTGTTTAAAGAAGTGAGTAGACCTTCACGCGATGGGGCACGTCCATGATTTGCTTGTTCTTGTGGCACGATCGTACTGGCATGACTGATCCGTGGCTTGCTTTCTCACTCAAATGCAGGAATTGCACACCATGACCTTCATTTTGTAGGTTGTGTATACACCTCTGCAGGCTTGCATTCCAATGTCATGTGCAGTATATCATTGCTTGAATGTTTAAAACAAATAGAACATATATTCCTACTTTTATATGGTGAAAATTAATATTGAATAGGGTACTGCAATTATTCAATTTCAAAATAAAATTTATTGAGTTTATTTACTTTAAGTGTTGGATGCAGTGGAAGATTGTGTTTGCCCAGTCAAGACTCTTAGGCATTCAACTACAGCTCCATAGCCTTGCTGGAAGGAAATCTTCAAGTCATCTTCTATGGGAACTCTGTTGAATTAAGAGCCCTACATTTTTGCATAAGATCATGAATTTCGCTTCTATGGTGTGATAAAACCAAAATTGTTTTCAATTTATTATTTGGATACTATATTTCATTTATTGATACTTACAATTAGTGTGGCTAATTTCATATAACCACCAGAGCCAAGTTTGTGTTGCACGTGTTTTTCTAGTCTTTCCCTTTGTTGCCTTCGATGTGTCGGGAAGCCTATGAAAAGTTTGAAATACGTTAGATTATGTAAAAAGAAAGAGTAATCGGTATATAATTACATTGTTGATAGTATCACATACCTTCCTTGGCCCGGTGGTGTCTTTCCTTTTTTCTTTTCAGCCTTCTCCTTTCCAACGGACACTAGGTCCTTCCACTCCCTCTCCAAAATCATGGGGGTATGCTCACACTTTTTGTTCTTCTCTAAGTGTGACCTATATTGAATTCCCTCCACATACTTTTAGACTTGGGTACCAACTTTCTTGGGGACGCGGTTGGGTTAAATGTTTATCCTGCAAAAGGAAAGCACAGCTAAGCGGTTAATGAGCTCATCTTTTAAATCTTGATTTTTGGGCATTCCACCGGTATATCATTATGGTGGGCCCGAAGAACTCAATGTAATATCAATTAGATGTTTATAAAAACATCATTTCCTACAAAATTATTATGGGATCATTAGTCTAAAAGAGTGGTCAATAAGTAAATTTCAAATGGATGATATATAATAATAATTAAAACATTTTAAAGTACTTGAGACCTTCTCTATCTTTATGGGAGGAGCGAAATTCTCGGTCACAAATGTGACCCGAGAGTATTCATGTACTAGCAGTAATGAAGATCGAGGGAAATCTTTGCTAAATATCACCCGATTACTAATTGTGCCTCTTCATCCCGGGTTTTGCGTATACGGCATATTTCGACGTGTGTTTTGCCTTGAGGTACGCCTTGGCGGATGCACGCGTGGTATGTGTTGCCGACGCATTTCTATCGATAATAGAGGCACAAATGATGGGGTCGGATGATGTGATGTATGCAGTCGGGATGGACGCAGCCCCAACCTACTCCTCGGGTAGCACTTGCAGTACCCTGACCATAGCCAGGAGCATCATGAGGATGCAAAAAATCCTATAAAAACAACACATATTTTGGTTCATGACATAAAAGAGTACAAAATATAAAACCATGAATGAACTTATGTTATAATTAAAGACCTCATGACAACTTACTTGCAAGTTTTGTGATCTCTTAGTCAATATTTTAACCCTCTCTATTATCTCATCTGTTTGAGGTGCTATGAATAACAACTTAAGGATTTCTTCATTGCATTTTTTTCGGTCTTCCTTATCATATCGAGAGGGCTTGTTGAATAAGCAATTTCATCATCACATAATATTGACTGCACCTCCCTATCGATGCTCTCGTCTATTGCTGGTGCCTTTCCCTGATCAATCGACTACAACGAGAATATTAAAAACATTATCGAAATTAACCCAATAAACTTATCAAAACAACATAATAATAAAACATTTTGCTCGAATCTAATTTGTACAATTACAATGAGGTAAACCTGTCAGGTAGAAGCACGTGAAGATAAATCGCGATCTGTGCTCTGGGTCGGAGCCTTCTTCGTACTATCAATGTCCCGTTGTGACAAAAATTAAATTTAAAAAAACATTACTGAAATGAAACCAATAGACTTACGAAAAAAACATAAGAATAAAATGGTATATTGGAGTTATTAATTAGAGGTTGGGTAAAATGGTACATAGTACGTACCACCCACATAGTAGTTGTGTTTGTAACTAAGCGATTCAAATTGTAATCGATTAGCAACTCTTCCCCTGCAGTTATTGATTTTATCGCACATACGAATACACGGTTTCCCTCGTGCGCCTCAAATATGCAATTAGGTTGCTTATTTGTTGACCCAGGTCGTGTACTTTTTATAAACCCTGCAATATTCCCTGATGTTTTTGGCCTTCCGTCAATGTACAGAGCCACTCCTTTATTTTGATCCTTATATTTTAGCTCTATATAATTTGCTGACAGTGCATACCTACACATACTTCATGTATATCGAACTAGTTGCATCCAATCTTTGTAATTGTAACAGGGTTCGACATACTCCATCAATTTAGTAACTCTGTTGTAACAGACCATTATGCCGTCCATGCAAAATAGGCCCAAACCATGTAATGACGATGGTGCTATGCGATATATCCTCTTGTTGACACAAAAATTAGTGTTTATTGGAGGAAGTTCCTTGGGCACCCATTGTTTCCGTAGATGTTTGTACCTCAAGGGCACCTCGATGTCGCCTATGCTCTCATCATCATAAAATTTATGACCCCTTGGGTAGAAAAATCCATGTTGTTTTACAAAATTATCTTCTAATCACTTTTGACCTGGTTAGTCTCCCACTTTTTATGAGACATACTACATGTCTTGCTTTCCCTCCCCTCTTCTGAATTTCCCTCACTGAGGAAGATAGATCGACAAATGCACCTGTTGGTGGTACACACCTCATAGGGATGTTGGATGAAGTTCTTCATGGGTGATGTGATCCTAAGGTAGCATTATGATTAATCTATCATTTCATCGCTAGAATTTCACAGGTTATAAGGTAATCGAGTCTTGATAGATTGCAAGTTGTTGTTACTACCGTCCAAATGTGTCCATCACAAATCAAATCTACTTAACGTTTTAACTCCCAAACTTTATAACAAGTGTTAAATGTGACTATGGTCCACCAGTTACACAACCAAGGCCTCAAATGTATTCTCTAATTGTAATCAAAGGACTTTTGCTCTTCATTTAAGTAAATAAACTTGAAGGGAAACACCACCAAGTGGTTTATTGGACACCTACATGACTAAAATAGCAGCAAATTTACATTTAATTTCCATATGTCTAAGTGGTTAACGAGGAGGGAGTGTTTACTAGGCTTGGTTAAGTCATCATAAGTTTATGCTTTGGCAATAAATTTTTTTAAGTCATCTTAAATCTTCCTATGTCTAATTGCTAGGAGACTTTTGGTATGTTTTAAGGTAGGATGATTGATGAAAGAGCCCAAAAATCCTTTCTCCATGGTATCCATGTACACATAGCAGCGGTCTTCTCTTATATGGTTGGACATGATTTAAAGAACTTAGCTAGGAATTATTCATTTAACCTAAGGTTTTCTCATAATGCCATCATTATAAAAGTATGATAAAATTATTCTATTATGAAGAATTGGTCTATGTGCCTCTAGTAATCACTATAAATGTTTGTAAGGATAAAATGACTAATTGCATCAGGTAGGAGAGAATCAACTTTGAGTTCTTTAAAGATTATATTCCTCTATTCATAATTTTTAAGGGGTTGTGTGGAGGTTATCTCTCTACCAAAGAGGAATGGCACTTTTCCTTGTATTCTTTTATAATTTTCATTCTTATTTATTTTACACTTACATTTACAAAATACACATACATATGCATTTTACTATTTTCATTTATTTCTCATGTAGAGTTTAATAGTTTGATCGATTTCATCTATATTGATTGTTGGGGGCTTTAAATTTCAATTACATTAATTTATGGATATGTTGTATCTATAACACTATACATATGCTCTTTGCATTTACACTTGCATTTAGGGAAATACACATTTATATACATAGATATAGATTTCTTTAATGATATGTTGCATTTATTGTTCTAGGAGAGCATCCAGTAATTGCATTTACATTACATTTAAAAATACATATACATATATATATATATATGCGTGTGTTTGTGTGTATGTATATCATTTATATTCAGTGTTCAGAAACAAACTATTAGGTTTGCACATGGATAAAAATTCATATAATTAGATCTCCCATACATGTTTTGTTGAAACCTAGGCTTGAACCTCTCATTTCACATGCTTTTTCTTCACAAAACTATTGAGGAAAACAACTATACCTTCTTTATTTCTCATCCTACGCCCTATTCATGCATCCTACAATTAAAACAATATCCATGGGACCTCTTACACAAGTTACAGTAATCACAAAAAGTGTAAGAGCCCCTTTATATGATGTTTCGACTACAAAACCCTCAAAATAGGTAGCTTCGTTATGATTTGTTGGTGAGTTGTATGGACAAATCATTAGCACCGACTCATTCTTGGAGTCTTTTGAAGAGAAGCAAATGCGATTATGGAAGTTAAGTTACAAACCTTATAATTAGTGTCAAGGGTGGATGAAGTGATCAATTTTGATTTATTGGCCGATGAAGAGTACTAGAAATGGGTAAATGTGTATTTAATTGAGGAAGAGTGAAAATGAGTAGGTTGCTAACAGTTGAAAAATCGGTTGTTATAGTTACAATAGATTCCAATTTTGTCTTTGGGTGATAGTCTAGGTGTGGAATTCTTGAATTTTTGTTCTTTATCAACCATTCCTCAGCGGGCATATTGAACAAGAAGATTCTGAAGAGATTGTTGTTGTA
>VDFB02281851.1:0-35667 GCA_007258455.2 Sequoia sempervirens
AAGTATAGATACTTACACAAATACATAGGTATATATTCATTTATTTATATATATATATATATATATATATATATATATATTAATTACAATAATGATATATAAATATTAATTAGAAATAATGATATACGCATATTTAAATAGAATACATATACATATCTATATTCATATTCATATAGAGGTTATGACATATATATTTTATAAATGGAGGTCAATTAGAGATAACGACACATACATATTTATACAAACTATATATATATTTTCGTGATTGTGCAATAATAATGCTTATAGGAATTATTGAGCCTTATAAGTAATAATGACTCTACTCATTCACCATGAAGATAAGTGATATAATAGAATTCCATCTATCGGTTCTAGAAAGATGTTAATATCTACCCTAATATACTTATGAAACATATTATAGAAGAATCACCCATAGTGAAGGAAATGAATAATCCTTTGACTAGAATGAAATATTTATATCCTCTTTGATCTTAATAGATACTATCATTGAAACTTATTGAATCCTAGCACTTCTAATGTTTCTTTGAGAAATGTTTTGAATGTAAGATTCCAGGTTTAAGTGTTTCCGTCAGAAAGGGGACATTACAAGTGGTATCAGAGCAACTTTCCTGCCATCCTGTGAAGATAGTGTATGCAATCTTACCAAAAGAAAAGGTATACCCTATAAACATATTGAACACATTTTGAATTATGCAGATCAGGTATGTCCTATAACCATTGAATGTAATCACTGTTGTGACATTCGTATCATAGCTACTAGATGTGAGGGTAAAATAAGTATCAAGATATATATGTGTGAATAGATAAATATCTATGTTGTTAGTCTACATATCTATGAGTATGGTCCATGGGTCATATCCCGCCTAAAATTGTGAGATTTTGAATAGGAATCAGGTGATGTTATTTTATACTTAAATATATGATGACTAGTAAATATATAATAGGCAATTGATCAATACAATTTACACATAACAATATTTGTCTAATCGATGTTACTTATTATAGTGTTGCCAATATGTTATCTTGAATTGGACAACTAACAATGCTATGATAATCTATCATTCTATTAAATGTAGTACAAGAAGGCGACATCATGTGGAGGTTTTCGCAGATCGCAATGGTAAGTATTAGGTGTGTATTTTCATAGCCCTAAATCAACAATACTTATTAGGTGTGTATTTTCATAGCCCTAAATCAACAATACTTTTATATAGTGGGAAAACAATATATGTTAAACGTGTTATAAATGATTGACAAGGGATCGGCGATTAATAGATTTAAGGACTAATGCATATAATATAGATGTTAAGGGACCAGTATCGTACTTAGCATAAATAATATTGGCTATAGTTATCTCATGTAATCTTAAATGAGGAATAGAGTAGATTTTGCAATGTATATATGTAATATCATCAAATTGAGGACTCTCTCTCTTTCAGTCATAAGGGCAGGGAATTGAATATACATTGAGGAGTGCAGATGACTAGGATCCCTTCAAGGTAGGCCACCTTCTGTAGACGGACTGCGGTCTGTCACCGGGGGCCGAGAGGGTCATTACAACGGGCGTTTGTTGGCCGCTCTCGGGCTGAGAAGGTTATCACTAAGGGCACTCTCTTGTGTATTCACTTCCCCTTCACCTATGAATGTGGGAGCAAAGGAGTAATAATTTGAAAATGTTCTACAAATACTTAATCTAGTCAAATAAAATAAATGTGTACTTTGGTTGCTATTCTTATTTTATGCTGTTTTAATTACAATCAAATAAATGTGTGCTTTAGTTACGGTTCTTATTTTATGAAATATTGAATTTCATAGGTCATTTCTTAAATATCCAAAAAGGGGAATTTGATGATCAAAGAGATGATAAATTGAGAGTGACTTACGTTCATTTACTTTATTCAATAAGAAACCCGCAGGTTGAGTGCATGATTACAGATGATTTACCAGTAATTAATATGACAAGAATGGATTTCATGATTTCATTATGTCTGGATTAATTTTTTGAAGTATGATTGTGTCTCATTAATGTCTATACTTGATGACTCGGGATGGTGAAGGGATCCTTGGTGTAGTATGGGATGCACTGAATCCCCTTTTTCCAACTGTCTGATGGTATATTTTGTTCGAGTATAAATGTATTTGAGTGTATACTTTATAACTTATGGTTGAATTTGCAATTGGGTGTATACTCTATGACTGCATTTGTATTAGAGTGTATATTCTATGATTGAGTTGACTTATGACTATAATTGAGTGTATAGGATCTTGTATTCATATGAGTGTATTTGAATGCGAGTGTGTACTCTCCACTTTTGTATACCCTGTGACTTTGAATTTAAGTGTATCCTTCATGATGAAGTATGTGGGTGTTTGTTTCTTGATCTTACTTGCTCACTTCATGACTGATATACATGTCTACTTCATTCTCAAGTGTATGATTATGTAATTCATGCCTTGTATGTGAATGTTAGTATCTGTTAAGTGCATTTATATTGTTTCCTACCTTATGAGTATTTACACATTGCATACCTTGTCTGAGTTTATGTGCTCTATGCGTATTTCTTGTATAACTACATGATTTATATGCCTTGCGTGTAATTTATTGCTTGTTGCCTTTGTATGCATTTGACTTACACTGTGTACATTTTAAGTATTTGCATGCTTCATGTGTAATCTGTGTTTATGCTTCATGCATGTATTCATGTTGCTCTATGCTTTGTATCTTGTATGCATATTTGACATGACTGCTCTGTGGATAACTTTCTAATGTGTCTTTCATGACTAGTGTGTTTTCGACATGTCTACTTTCTACTTGCGATTGACAAGCATACCTCATGCTTGATACATTCAAGAGTATACTTCATGCTTTATGTATTCAAATGTATGTTGATGTATGCTCCATCCATACTTGTACTTCATGCTTTACTGCTTTCATATGATTCAAATGTATGATTCATATCTTAATAAGTGCGCCTCATGTCTTACATACTTGCTTTATGCCTGATGTGCTTTAGCATGTTTTCAACATGTGAATATTTCTATTATGAATGTTCTATTTCTTGAGTGTATACTTTGATTCAACCTGTATACTTTTTCGACTGTATTTGCATTCCTTGAGTGAATTAACATGCCTTACTTGTATGTATCATATTTTGCGAGTGATTATGTGTCTGTTGTATAGACTATGTGCCTTTCAAATGTTTCTCTTCCTTTGTATGCTACTGGCTTCATTACTGTTGTGATTGTGACTTACAATATCTTATGTGCATACCTTGTGACTATTTCATGTATGTGAATTTGCTCCATGTATGGTATGCATTCAACATGAGTGATTATATGTATTCCCATTGTTGCTACATGCTTGAAATATCTTCTCTATGTCTGATGTAATGATGCATATTTAGCAAGAGTGTTTGTGTGTATGACTTGCATATGACCTTTGCATGGTTTCAACATAGCTACACCATGTGTGTTCATAATCACTTGTGCTTAAAAGGATTTTCTTAGTAGATTAGCTGTAATTCAAGTTTGAGATTGTTTGAGGACAAGCAATCTTGGGCAGGGCGGACTGTCATGTCCCCCGAAATTGTGTCACTAAGATATAAAGTATCGAGAAATAAATAAATTAATAAAACATATATAAGGATGTTGGCAATATAATCATAATTATAATTATCCAAAGATAATGTTATAATTACCGAATATAAAATATAAACAAATAACATTAGTAATTTAAGGTCATTATAATATTGTAAATACTAAAATAATAACAAATCAAATATATAAATATATATATGAAACTAATATAAAATAATAATCATTATTTATAATCTAAAATATCATTATCAAATCTTAATTACCATATAAGTCATTAATACTATTCATTATAAAATAATAAATTGATAAATCTTATTATCTTGCAAACATAATAATGAATAAATATAAATATAAATACAATAAAATGTACATACAAATATATACACATATTGAATAACAAATAATAAAGATAGACAATAATAGTAATAAAAGATATATATTAAAAGGCATCTATGTAAAGCTATTAACTGCTGCATAGGCAGCGATTAAACTTAAGAAGAAATCGCTTTAAGAGGCAGCGATTGGGAAGGCAGCAACCTTCCAAAAAGGCACGATCTCTTCTCTCCAAAGAAGAGTATTTAAGATGGGCATCAAATGGAGACAGGAATATATTCCATACCAAAAAAGAAGCATAGAATGTAGGAAGAACTAAATCGCTGGGAAAGAAAGAAGGAGCTCGTCTGGGGTGAGAGAATCGGGTTAGCCCTAAAAGGCGTGTCCCTCCCAAAGGAACACGATTTTATGAGATGAAGGGAGATATAAAAGAAGAGTTTGGGAAAGAGGAAGGAATATAGAGAAAGCATCAGAAAAATAAAGAAAGAGAATATGGAAGAAAGGAATTATCACTGAGGTATCTATGATCTGCACAGAATCAGAAATCTGTTAAGGCAGTGAGCAGTAAGTATAGATACTTACACAAATACATAGGTATATATTCATTTATTTATATATATATATATATATATATATATATATATATACAATAATGATATATAAATATTAATTAGAAATAATGATATACGCATATTTAAATAGAATACATATACATATCTATATTCATATTCATATAGAGGTTATGACTTATATATTTTATAAATGGAGGTCAATTAGAGATAACGACACATACATATTTATACAAACTATATATATATTTTCGTGATTGTGCAATAATAATGCTTATAGGAATTATTGAGCCTTATAAGTAATAATGACTCTACTCATTCACCATGAAGATAAGTGATATAATAGAATTCCATCTATCGGTTCTAGAAAGATGTTAATATCTACCCTAATATACTTATGAAACATATTATAGAAGAATCACCCATAGTGAAGGAAATGAATAATCCTTTGACTAGAATGAAATATTTATATCCTCTTTGATCTTAATAGATACTATCATTGAAACTTATTGAACCCTAGCGCTTCTAATGTTTCTTTGAGAAATGTTTTGAATGTAAGATTCCAGGTTTAAGTGTTTCCGTCAGAAAGGGGACATTACAATCAACATGAATAACCGCTACCAGTTAGATATTATCGACGGTTATAAGTCCACGATTTCTCCCGTGACTATATGGATCGGCCCACAGATAACAATATGTGCAAGTTTGGCAATATACCAATGCTCCCGTGGATAGTTTTAGACTCATATATTCGTGATGCAAAATCCCCGCTAGCATTCATAGATGTAAATAGATGTAACCAATCTAGCAACTCCTAAAATTCCCGAATCATTCCCGTCACCACCATTTGGATGTTTCCGCTAACTATCATGATGGAATGTTATAGGCCCGACTAACACAAAGAACAACTACAATCATTACAAAGCCCATCCAGAATGAAGAACATGGCATCTCCAACATACATGGGAATGTACGAACGATATCAAATGTAACTGTGGCAGCTTGACTGTTGTCAATTCTCAAGGATAAATATTTCAACTGAAACAAATGCTCAGCTATTATGCATTTTGTTTCTCTGATTTGATGCTTGAATAACCACCGATGACATTCTCCTCCATCCAGTTCCAACAGTAATACAAATATATGCAATTGATAGTCACGACTGCTCTAATATTTGATGAGCTCATAGCACTAGTATTGAAGGTCATTCCCGCACCAATGGAGATGTATGATCAAGGTATCAACAAACACCAACATTAGAAGATACAAATCGAATACTCCGGCCAACAATGAACAACAGCGTGCGACTCCTCAAAATAGCGAATACTCCTGCATCGATGAGATGCTTAATGAGATAAATAATTTCGACTTCAGGATGAATGGAGAGACGCCCTTGATTTCCTATTCCACCTCTAATTGCCTTTGTAGTAGAATAACTACTGTCAACCATCCAACTATATGTCTTAGACTTAGCAACAGTTTAGATCCTGATCGCTCCTCAATCCCTGGAGGAATTCGGCAGGGGATTTTGTCTCTGTCAGATTCCCATGACATCAAAGTCCAAATAGAGGCACTCGACTCCTTCTCCTGTCACCATCTTCTTCTTTTTTCTTTTTTTTTTTCTAAGTAATTGCCTTAAACAATGGAATTGACTTCCACACACTGCTTAGCCAAATCTGATCAGATCTTTCCTAAACCTGCTCTGATACCATGTTAGTTTTAGATTAGATTTAACAAAAAGCAGAAAAATAAACATAGAACAATGAACACAAAATTTTAACCTGGGAAAGCCCTCCTACTCGAGGGAGAAAAACCCAGCAAGAATTTAATCAATTATAGATCAGATACAATAGTGCAAGAGTTGCACTTGAGAGCCAATAAAAGATAAAATACACCAGCATAAAACAACATTGTAAGTAGTGCGAACTTCCTTAGTTACAAAGAATATCAACTCTTCTTCTAGAATGCGATCTACTCCTGAAGGAAACCGAATTTAGAAATGGAATGAATTGATTGCATAATGTGGAGACTCTATCTCCATTATATACCAAACTAGGCGAGCTCTCCTCATGAGCCTACCTAGAAAATATAGTATTTGATTTATAATAGAAAGGCAGACTTGCCTTGAAGCTTCATTCTTATGGAAAATACCTCATGCAGCTACAAAAACACTAACAGAAGTCACACTTATGTTGCAGAAGTCATTGTTCAGCAAAAGTGATTGTAACTATGATTGTATGTTTATAATTTCTTGAAGAAAATTGAAGGTAGATTGGTTTGAGTGAAACTTTGTATTGCCAAACACTGTCTATTTAAATTGCAGCGTTAAATGTAGTTGAATTATTTCCTTTGTGAAATTTGAAATCATGTGGTGTTATTCATCTAAATCTTTCTGATTGATGTAGATCTACTGGTCTCCAATTTAGCCAGTAGTAAACTTTTGTTTGTGTTTTTTCTTTAGTCTTTTATTACAGCGAAATACAATTCTCTACTTAACCTAGGAGGAAATCATTCTCATTGTTCTTGATAGATTGCCCTCTTTTAAATTTGAAGATCTCACTGCAGGTCATTAACTATTGACAATTTGGTGCTAGCGTCTAGGGCAAAATAATAGTCAATTAGATAATTACATTTAATGCAAAACTCCATTGAAATTCTGCATAGTGTGCATACTTGTAAATTCTATTTACAGTTTTAAGTTTTGTTAGGTTTTAGGGAGCTTCCCCTTATAATTTGATGAATGGCTCTACCATAACACTATTCTATTTTGTGTTGTTTGGCAATAGACAAGTTAGAACAGTTACAAATTTGTAATAAGACATAATGAAATAAATAAAGGAGTATGTTTTTCTATGATATACAAGAGTTGTGCTAGGAGTTAAATTCAGTTTTTAGTGGTAATGGCCAAACTTAGACAAGTTTGGAAAAGAAAGTTTATATATGCTGTGTAAAGCTGATCCAAAAAGAAAATTTTACTTGGAAGCCATATGTTGTGGAAATTTGGATGTCAAATTATGAATATACTTTGTTGTTGTTTGTGTCAATATTGTATGGAAGGATCTAGATTTTCTGTGTATTAGGACCTAATGTGATTATTATGATGTTTTTGTGTTTAGTTGGTGGGACAAAGTAATATTTATACACTTTGTAAAGGAGATGAGCAAAGTGAATTATTATAGTTTTTAAGGGGCTTGTGCATAAGGGGTTGTTAAAAAACAAATTGAATGTAATTGTGGGGATGGGACCAGGGGTGGAAGCTATTGGGTGCAAGGCTCACTTGCTGTTCTTGGCATTTGCTAGGTAGATGATCATCATCAAACATTTTCCTATTTGTGATATAAGGGGTTGGAAAAATGGTGTGGCAGTTTCTTCCTTAAAATTATGCCTTTTGTGGTAGTTTGTTGTAGATTAAAAGTTGCACTATGTAATGTACCCTGTCCTAATTGGCCCTAAAATTCGTCTATTGATCTCAAATTCCACAAACTAGGGTTAGGGTTTTTCCTCTTATCAAATGAATAACTCTTTAATGATGTAATCGTGGATTGAAACCTACATTCACCACATGAACAACATTCCCAAAATGGTATATCTATTTGTCAGCATTAGACAATTACATCACATTGATATATATTCAAGAAAGCAACATACTATAGCTAGGAGGAGAGACATGGAGGGTCCTCCCAAAGTCATATGCCAAGCCTAAGAGGTTGTATAACACAACTCTCCCCCTTGGCAACTTGTACTTGCTTTCCCCATCCATGTCACAACCTCGAAAGACACATGCCAACTTGTGGGTATGCGCAGAGCTTGCGAGTGGCTCTCGACACCTACCACTCCTCAGGCCCATCCTTACCATAGGATTGGGCAGAGATCTTGAGTGGGATCTTCTAGACCCTTTCCGCTTCCTCAGGCCCTTCCCACTATTAAAATAATACTTGGTATTTATTTAATGCTCAATATGTAACGTATCTGTAAATTACCCGCTTTTAGATTTCTTTCTATTTTTGTTGATCGAGATGTTTCCATTCTGTAATTGTTAATTACGGAAACATTCCTCCTTGTAATCTATTTAATGAAGCTTTTGCTTCTTGTATATACAATCAAATATTTCAAACTCTGCTTGTCACATGGTATCAGAGAAGGTTATGTTAAGCAGGAAGAATTTTAAATTTTTTTCTGAGCTTCTAAAATTTGCCTTTCTCTGAAATTCGTCGGATTTTTTTTTTTCTGAGAATTTGAAATTTGTTTTGAGGTAGAAGATTCATGGTTTTCTTCTTCCTTTCTGCACACGACTTCCAGAAATCATGTCTCTTCTGCTTGCGTTGGTTGTCTCTCTTCTTTCCACGTGACCATTACATTGATATATTTTCTACACAGGATTTTTTTGGTGTAAAAAAATTGCGATCTTTGTAATGTCCCCATTTTAGCCATACGCTCATCTGTGTCTGATAGCCTATTTCCGGAAGCCCGTAGGCCAGTTAGAATCTGAAATTAGGGTTTCCACTTTTGGAGGAGGTTTTGAAGGCTTGCATGCGAGATTTTCTGATGCATGTCTAGTGGAGCTTTTTGGGTTTTTGGAGAGCTTCAAAATGTGGTAGCATGCATGACAAGATAATGACTTGCATTTTTGAATGTTTCATCGACAGTTTTGGAGGCTTGCATGTTGGAGTTTTACAGTTTTGATTTTGGATTCCTTCTGGGTTTTCAAAGAGCTTTGTGATGGTGTGACATGCAACTAAATCAGAGAATTTTTCCGGACTTACTATTTTTAGTAAGTCACGACGGTTGCCTGGTTTGTGCTCAAAATGAGTTTGGAACAACTTACTATTTTTAGCAGTATGGTATTTTTAGTAAGTACTATTCTTGGTAGTGCTATTTTTAGCAGCAACTTAGCAGTTCAGTGCAGTGGCTATTTTTGGTAGGTCTGAACTTGTGTTGGGCGTTTCTATCAATGAGGTAAAATATTTAAATTAAGTGAAATATTTATAAGCCTGGGTGAACGCCTTAGTGGAGAGATAAGTGATTTTAATTTTATATGGTATTTCACTTAATACTTGATGATTATTTATATTTTAATATTTTGGCGAGATTTTGGCTAAGGCTTGGAGGACGAATTATTTGAAGAGGAAATCAAGTCATATTTTAATATATTTCATTTGGACGCCTAGCCTGGAGGAGATAAATACATTTTATAATGTATTTAGCACTTGATAAAGTGGGACTCCAAAGCTTATGTTTTATTTGCAAATTAAATAAAAGTTATATCTCCTCATGTTTGGACGCCCAAGTAAGGAGATAAATGAAGATTAAATAAAATGCAAATGCAAGTGGAAAAAGTGGATTTAAAATTCAATTAACTTGGGCGCACTTTCTAGAAGGTGCTGGAAATGTCCCCTGAAGTCTATTTAAGGAGGGGCTTGCTCTCTCATTTTCATCTATTGTTGCTTATCATACTGTTATGTTGCTGAAATGCTTTCAGAGCTTGCTTCGAGGAATGCATACCTCCTAGTTCTTTCTCTTGGTTTCGTGCTTGAAAGATAGCACCTAGTTGAGTTTTCAGAGACTGCTTCTCATCCAGACTAGCAGACAAAGCATCAAGGTTGAAGATTTTAGAGATTTGTCAATTTTACATTTTTTGGTTAGGGTCTTGCTGAAATAGATTTTCATTCATATCTCATTGTACGATTTTTATTGGGTTCTGGGTATTTGCTACATCTCTTTTACCATCTTGGGCGACCCTTTGTGCAAGTTTTTGGAATTTTCTGTGGAGTCATTGATTTTATCTTGCAGGTAGCCCCTTTACTAGGTTGTATTTTGGCTGGGAGGTCTTAGAAATCTTTAGAAAAATAAATAGCTTCAGTTTGTTGTAGATTCTCAGTTTTATTTTGGGTGCCATCTTTCTAGGGATTATTTGCATTCAGTTTTAGGTCATTTGATGAAGTATTGTGTCAGTTGTGAGCATTTTAGTGTTGTGCATTGTTGCTGGTCTGCATTTCAGTTAGCTGGTTTTTCATATCAGACTTGTAGAATTTCAAATTTTGGGTTGCATTTTCAGTGTTGCCAAGTCTTTGATGTTGGAGAAACAATCTTACAGCTGTTGCATTGATTTGACAATTATAATACTTTGTAATTTGTAGATTGTTACATTGTAAGGCTGCAAATAGTAGTACTATTTTAGTCATTTTAATTATGCAATTACTTAGTTTTCTTTAAGCAATAAACATTAACAATGTTTGGATGGTTTACCACCAAAGGAGAATGAACCAACACACTTAAGCTCTTGGATGGTTTACCACCAAGAAGGGGAATAAACAATTGTTATTTCATTGTAATAGCTCCCGCTGAATAAGTGGTTGAGCCTTCATTCTTTTCAGTTACTTTTTCGCTCCCGCTGAATAAGTGGTTGAGCTTTCATTTTAGCATTGTATTTCATTTGAGCACTAATGATCCCCATCTCCATATGATAGCACGTTACCCACCTCAAGTCTTGAGTGCACATTCTTGGTGTTGGGTTACTTTCTAGCATTGTAATCTTTCAGTTGTTACTGACGATCCTCGGTGCCATATGACAACACCTTTTCCATCTTGGGATTGAGTGTGCATTCTTGGCGTAGAGTTACTTTCCAGCAGTTGGTTTTTGGATTGAGCTAACCTTAACGGGTGCTTGTTGTACTAGATTATTCATTGAAAAAATTGAAAAAAAAATTGGTTGGCTCATTACAATCTCTTTTGGAGGTTTTGTTGCACGATTTTTTTAGGGTCTGGGCGTTTTTTCCTGGTGATCTCTCTAATCGTGATCTTTCCAGAATCTCTCTTGAGGTGTTTTCTGGAAACATAAAATCTCCTGTGCGCGACCTGTTCAAAATGCAACATATTTAGAGCTTTTTTGTGGCGTCTTAGTCTCCAAATTCGTGGCTACTCTTTATCTCTTCTTCTGCACGAATTTCTGGAGTTTGCACACAATTTTCTGCAAAAAAATTTCTGTGACTTATGTTTTCTGGGCACCTTTTATTCTCCATTTTTCTTGAAGTAAAAAATTGGCTAGGGTTTTGAAAAATCCTTTGTTTTTTTAAGCCAAACTTTTTTTTTGATAATAGATTCTTTCTATGTTTTTTGTGAAGATTTTCGGGTTATCATTAGAATTTCCTCAGTGCCTCGTAATCCGTGCATTGGGATTTGTGCAACCGGGTTTGCCTCGAAATTTGTTCCTGAAACTATCACAGCTTTTAGTACATTGGAATTCGTGTCTTGGGTTTCGTGCATTCAGTTTTTTGAGCCTCTTCTGTGTATCTCGTTTTTTCGTGCTTTGGAAAGCATAAAAGGTGGCATCTTTGATCAACATTATGTTGGAAAGCAGTCAACGATTCAATGGAAGAAACTATAATACCTAGAAGCAGCGAATCATAACTATTTTCAAATATCAGTGTTTGTTGGTGTACATTTTATCATCCACCAAACACACAGAATAAAATGTCCAAAGACACTCTATCCTCTCTTGAAAAACCACCGCGTATGCTAAGATTGCGAGAAGATCATATGGCGATTCCAAGGTTTCTTTTGTCAGGTCTTGACGTGTGGATAAGCTCAATGGGCGTTGTGATTTGCTGGTAATACACAAAGGGATTTACGTTAAAGAATTCTTCACAAGTTTGGGACTCAGGCGGATTTATCATTAAAAGCTTCTTCAATGGGGATTTTCAATGTGGATCTCAGAAAAATAGCAAAAGGATAAGGGTTTAGAGGATCTATTCTACGCCTAGGAATTTAAGAGACTAAAGATTCGGTGAAAGGGATAACCACGCTTTGTTTCGCCTCCCTGGGACAACTACACAAAGTGGGTGCAATCTTCAGGGGGTGTGATTATTGTTTTCAAGCCTCGAATGAGACCGAAGTTAAGCTTCCACAATTACAAGCTCAAGCTAACTTTACGCATCGAATGCAAATCATCCATTCGAAGAAAGTATGAGCAATATTTCACCATTGAATCTATACGATCAATCTCTCATTCACTTAACCAATATTCAAAGCAAATTCTACTTAACTTAATTCTAACTCTAATCTATGGTAGAAGAAGCTATACAACCTTGCTTACTACTTGATAATAAAAGTTATTCAAAGCAAATCATGCATAAGAGCTTTTATTATTGGAAATAGTCTCAATGCAACAATTTCATACACTATCTCCACACCAATGAAAGTGAGAGATCACCAATTTAAATAGAGTTTTCAAAATGAAATGAAGGGCCGAAATCAAAACAATATCGACGGCCAAGATCAATACAACCCAACCCTAATTAGGGTTGCCCAAAATAACATCAATTATCAATCAGTAAACAAGCAGTGAAGTGGCAATTGGAGCTATCTTCAAGGAGAGGCGTCCCTATCTTCTTGGGCAGCATTGTGCTCGATGAATCTGGACACGACCGTGACAACTTCCTCCATTGTGACTGGGGGCAGCATGCTAATCCTGAATTCAAGTCCATCTAAATCCTCAGCACATTTGGCGAAGGTTCTCTCCCAATCCGCCTCCTACCTCACAAAATCATTTCGGATGGCCAAGAGATTTGCCACTTTTGCGAAATCCTGTCTCATAATTGGTTCAGTAGCAGAGAAGAAAACCTCCCGAACCTTACGCTTCAACTTCTCCAGTTGCATATCGTTTTCCTGGACAATCTCTCGGTCAAACATATCTGCAACTATCATATAGATTTTCTCCAGGATTTCTTTAACTTGCTCTTCAACTCTGAGTTCATCCGCCTTTGCCTTCTCCAAAATTTCTCTCCGTATAATCACTGCCCAAAACCAATGGTGAAAATCATAAGCTGCTCCTGCAGCAATCACCTTTCCTTCGACCAACTCTTCCCTTGGAATGCCCTTCAGTACCTTGAGGCATGGAATGAGCCTCTCCTGAATGTCTGGAAGGTTGTCCCAATTTTCCGCCATATCAACCAATCTGGAAAGAAAAGAAGAAGTTTGTCCGTAGGCAAGCGCCAATTTCTCCATGAACGAGGCGGCTTCCGTGCTCTCGCTTACCATCCATTCCTAGGCCTCCTTGGCTGTGACCATCCCTTGCTCCACATCCTTGACTATTTCCTGCAAGGGATTAAGAAGAGGAGGAGCTACTGCATCACCTTGATTGAGTGGTTGGGTTAGATGCCGTATGTACTCCTTCAGGCGCTCGACCTCCCTTTTGTATTCCTTTTTTGCCACTTCCTTTTCCAATCTCGCCTTGACAGTTGAGAAGGAATTGTCCAGTTCTTCCACTTTTTGGCCTTTTGTTGTTGGGCCAAGATCTATAGTGGTTATGGCATACTCTTTGGGAGTGATCTCATCTTGTGGCTTATCGACTGTCAGTACTGCGATATGTATGGAACGGTTGCCAGCCTCGTCCCTCTAAATGGTGGAAAATTTCTTGACAGGCTTCTTAATTGCAACTTGTTCCAGCCTTGCCAAGAAATCCACAGTATCATCTTCTTCTTGAACCTCGACAGGTGCCTGAATCTTCATCCTCTCTATTAGCCAATTCGGAATGGTAGGCTGCTCGATACCATCTTCCTCCTAAACGTTCTCTTCATTCGGAATATCCAAGACTCCTTTGAGGGCGGAAATCATTCCCTCTTCGAAGTCATCATTTTGGACTTCCACTTCATTATCTGAACCTAGTATTTCTGTGCCCGTAGGTGATGAGGGCTCATCGTTATCCAGCTGAATGGGCTCATTGTTCTCTTCTTGAACTTCAGAAGGTCTCATCATTTCGGCCAAGGATTCATCTGCGGTGGCCACCAGCTCATCAATATTCTGAGACTCCGCATAGCGAGATGATTCTATGCTTTGTCGTTTTGGAGCAGGCTCTATACTTGAAACTACTTCTTTCCTCTTCTCGCCAATCTCAACCAAATCATCCTGATGGGATGCGCCAGCATTGGAGGAGTACGACTCCGTCTCGCTCAGTAAATCATATGTGAGCATTATCCTTTTCTGTCTCAACTCCTGGACATGATGGTCGACCCACCACTGAGAGTACTTAGTCATTGGTCTCATCAATGTCGCCAAATCTGAGTACTCAGGCTCTGACCACTTCACGAAAGGAAGAGGTTGGCTCTCCTCGAAGTGCGGCTGGATGTAATTTCCATTGTCTTGCAACTGATCAGGCACTTGACGAAGTTTGATCGCCCTCATGAAGTCCACTGGCATTCTAGACCATAATCTTCTCCTAACTTCATATTCATCAGCAACATTCGCCCAGAAGTCTTCCAATTCCACTCTGTGCTTGTACCTTCTCCCATCCACTGTCTGGATATGATGATGTGGGTCAAAGTTGGCCTTGGACTTATAGGCTGTGAATGGGTACCACTAGATCTCTAGCCTGGCGCGCTCAGCTGTGTTGATGTATTTTTTATGACTGCACCAATCAGCAGAACAAAGTTTCCCAACGGATACCTTATCCTCTCTTGAACAAAGTATTCAGCGTGCTAAGATTGCGAGTGAGATCACGCTTTCAACTCCAAGGTTCCTTTAATGCGAACAGACCCAGTTGGTTGATGTGTATTTGCTGTGTTCTTACGAGGGGACTTACGTAGTTGTTCAGAATACGTGCAGTAACAACCAATATATGCTTTTGAAAGGGATTTTGTGCGAATGATTTGGCTTTAGAGTGCAAGTTTCCTAAAACTAACCAAAAGTGTGCGGAATTTGAATGGCTGCAGAGATTTCTAAATTCTAAATTTTAACCTAAATGCAAAGGGTGTTATGCTCAATTTCGATGAACTTCAACAAACATTGTCTAGCCTCCTATTGGACAGCTTCAACAAAGTAAGTGCAATCTTCAAAGGATAAGAATGATGTTCAAATCATGATTCAATAATGCAACTACCAAGTTACAAGACTCGCCTAGACTCGGCGAGTCTGGGCGAGTCCCGAGGCGAGTGAGGCTGGGCGAGTCTTTGGGACTCGGCTGCCGAGTACTCGCCAGACTCGCCGAGACTCGCGAGACTCGGGAGACTCGCCAGACTCGGCGAGTCCCGAGCCAAAGACTCGGCCGTCAGTTTGTGGGCATGTGTGTTAAAAAAAACACATTTTAAAGTTTCATTTTTTTTTTCTTTTTGTTTTTATACTTGCCTCTATTCCTCCAAAAGGCACTTCATTTCATTTTCAAGCAAGTAAGAGAGAAAAAAGAGAGAAGAGAGCCAAAACACATTTGCATTGAAGGAAAATCAGCAAAGAGATTGAGCACCAAATGCTTATTGAATCGCATTTGTGCAGGTTCGTAGGTGATTTTGCTGCATCTAGAGGAGTCTACAAGGGATTGGAAAGAGATTTCCATTGATTTCAAAGAAGATTGAAGAGGTATGTTTGAGTTTTGAAGGTTTTTTTGTTTTTTTTAACCAAAACTTCATTTTCTATTCTTTTTTTCTTCTTTGTTTTTTCTATTTTGTTTTAGTGAACAAAGAACAAGTTACAAATAAATACAAACCCTAGGTGTGTGTGTTTAAGACTTTAAGTTTTTTGTTGAACAAACCCTAGGCATTCTTGCAAAAAAAAAAATAGTTTTATAGTTGCAAACTTGCAAACCCTAGGTTTTTTAGTTTTATTATAAATTATACTTTGAATGCTAATTTTTTAAAATTTATGTGTTATTGCAGCATTGTTTATAATATATATCTATAAATTGTCTCCATCATATTCAATTTCACCATGTCTCAAGGTAAAAGAGATCCTTGTTGGAAACATGCCATTGTTACCCCTGGGCAAAAAAAAGGAGAAATACAATGTTTTCATTGCGAAACTCTTTTTCTTGGGGGTGGCATTAATAGATTGAAATACCACCTTGCATGTATACCTTGCCGAGATGCTAATCCTTGCACAAAGGTCCCTATTGAGGTAATGCGTGAAGTGCAAGTGCAATTGGAAACCTTTGAGCAACAAAAAGAGTTAAAAAAGAAGCAAAAAGATGAGATGGCAGCCATTGCGTGGAGTTGGAGATTCGAGTTCTTCCATGCCTAAAATTCCTCCAGGGTCTTCACCTTCAGTTGTTGGTAGTGGTAGTGGCAGTGGCAGTGGCAGTGGTAGCGTTAGCAAACTTAGCATTGGGCCCAGAGTTCGTGGATCTAGGCTGGATTCATATATTTTGCCACGCACTACTCCGGGTTCCCAACCGTCTCTTGAGAGCATGGGTTGGAACAAGGATAAACATGATGCAGCCAAAGCTGCAATTGGAGACTTCTGGTTTTATTGCGACATTCCATTTCATGCAGCCAGGTAATTCTTCTTTTGTTTTGTTTTAAAATATATAGCTTGTTGCTTGATAGTTGATTCTTTATCTCTTGAATTTTATTTTTAGAGCTATGTTGAATTCAAATTGAAATTATACATTTTTCAATACTAATTAGTAATTACTAAATTTAATTTATTTGTGTTAGGTCTCCATATTGGCAAAATATGATTGATGCAGTTACTGTTTGTGGGGCGGGGTTCAAAGCCCCTAATGATGAAGAGATAAAAGGCCCCATTTTGTCCCAAAAAGTGGCTGATGTGAAAGTCAGAATAGAGGAGCAGCGAGAAATTTGGAGGAAGAAGGGTTGCACCATCATGACTGATGGTTGGACCGATAGAAGAAATAGGACATTGCTCAACTTTCTTGTTTCTTCCTCGGGTAAATATTTTACTTCCTAAAATGCATTGCTTTAGTGATTAACAATCAAGATTTTAAATTTATATTTAATTGAATCATTTATTTTGTTTCTTTTTCAGGTGGTACCATGTTCATTAAATCTATTGATGCATCCGGCAACTCCAAAAATGTTGAATTCCTTTGTGAGGCTTTGGAGGGTGTCTTGGCTGAGGTAGGGGAGGAGAATGTGGTGCAAATAGTGACGGATAATGCAGCAAATTATGTTGCTGCAGGTAGACTATTGATGGATAGGCACCCATCATTATTTTGGACACCTTGTGCCGCTCATTGCCTTGACCTCATATTGGAGGATCTTGGCAAGCTTGACTGGATCAAAGCATGTGTAGAGACCGCAAGGAATATTTGTAAGTACATATATAATCACACATGGGTCCTCAACCTTATGAGGCAATACACGGGGCAAAAGGAGTTGGCTCGCCCTGGGATAACACGCTTTGCTACCAACTTCATCACTCTACAATCCTTACTGCAGTCAAAGGGAGCTTTGAGGCGGATGTTTGTTAGTGAGGAGTGGGCTTCCTCAACATATTCTAAGACAAATGCAGGGATAAGTGCGTCAGGTTGGATTTTTGATGAGCAGGGCTTTTGGGTGCCTACTAAGGAGATTGTCAAGGTAAATGTAATAAGTTAATAACTAATAAGTAATTAGTTTAGTAATTCTACATTATATTTTATTATTTTCATTCTTGTTTTTATTTTATTTGCTTTTTTTTGTTAACTCTTACTTATGTCAATGTTTCATAATAATTGCAGGTCACAGAGCCCTTAGTGGTTCTATTACGAGTTGCTGATGGGGAAAAGCCCGCAATGGGCTACATATACGAGGGCATGGATAGGGCCAAAGAGGCCATTAGATCCATTTATGGGGGAATTGATAGTAAGTATCGCCCCATTTGGGAGATCATCGATAGACGATGGCACCTCCAGCTTCACAAGCCCCTACACGCAGCAGCATATTTTCTCAATCCGGCATTCCAATTTCGCAAAGAATTCAAGGCAGATGAGGAGGTTTTGAGTGGGCTCTACACAGTCATTGAGCGGATGTCTGATTCTCACGTTGGAGCCCAAATTGTTGCTGAGATAGAGATTTTCAGACTTGCACAAGGAGATCTCTTTGCAAGAGATATATGCAAAGATACTCGATCGACATTGCAGCCAGGTAAAAATTTATTAAGGGCATAATAGTAGTTTAAAAATTACCACTTTTCAATCTTTTATATTCAATGTTCATATTATAAATTTATAATTAAATATTCACATTTCACAATGAGATTTATTTTTTTTCTTTTTCTCATCTCAGATGCATGGTGGGAGAGATTTGGTGCTAAAGTACCAAATCTTCAGAGGATTGCGATTCGAGTGTTGAGCCAACCATGCAGTGCCTCGGGTTGTGAGCGCAATTGGAGTATGTTTGAGCACATTGAAATATGCTAACCAATTTTTTCGAAGGAATAACACAAAATAACCAGCAATAGATGATATGATTAGCGTTAGCCTCAAATTAAAATCTGAACTTGAATGGAAGATACTGAAGCTTGAACTGAAGAAACTGAACTTGAATAGTATAACTACTCAACGTCAAGAATGTGCACTCAAGATCCCACAGAGGGCGAGGTGCTAACATATGACGGAGTCAAGAAATTGAAATTATGAACTATTAGGCGGATAACCAGCCATGAGAACAATTCCACGCTACCACCAAACAGTGGGGGGAAAAGATTACAAATAAAAGCAATTCATCCGCTGCGGCGGGCATCCACAGAACTGTGGGGATTCACCACTTAAGTGGGTACAAGATTTACAAACAAAGTTAACCACACTGGCGGTAAACCATCCAGGGGACTTTAATGAGAATTAAATCAAATAGTTGCAGCAATAATAACGGTTAGATTAGTACTACTAATCAGAACCTTACAATTTCAACATGACTGCAAATAAATGAATTACAATGATAGAGAAGTGAGATATGGATATAAGAATGAATTCTAACAATGTTCTTTGCTTTCCAATGACTGAAAAAGTGATTAAACTGGAAACTGATAAATCTGATGCAAATTCCTGAGTTCTGGAAATTTAGAACAGCAAACTGGAAAACAGTAAAAAACTCATAACTCACTCATTTCACCTCCAAATTGATTGAAATTTGTTGCAAATGCATCTCAGAAGATAGGCGACCAAATCCAGGAGGAAGAAACAGCAGCAAATGGCCTTCATTTATTTCTGGCACAATTCCCAATGCAATGAAAAAGTACGGCCCCTTGAGAAAATCGATTTTGCATTATAAAATCAACAACTTCAATTTAAAATCTGATTTTTGGTGGAAGTTGGCGCCTCAAGTCAACAATCAGATTGCACAAACACCCAGAACTGAAATAAAATCACTCCACAAGCTATGAACAGAAAACAGCTTCAGCTGTAGCAAAACCAGGAAATTCAAAACTGTAAAATTCTCCAAAATTCTCAACCTTTGTTGCTCAATCTGCTAGTCTGATGTGAGAAGCAGCAATGTTCCAACTAGGTGTTGTATTTCAAACACGAAATTGGGAAGGGGCTAGGAGGTAGCATCCTCGAAGCAATAGCAAAATGTCCATAGTCATTTTGACAGCATAACAGTAATGTAATTGATGGATATCCAATGCTGGAGTCATGTCTTCATTTTATAAGAAATGAGAAACTCTTCAACTTCCTCAATTGGCACGCCAAAAGACAACCATTTGAATTCTCCTTATTTTCAAATTTCATAAAAATATATTCCTCATAAAGTGGCGTCCACTTTCCTCCAAGCATAAATTCAAAAATATAAAATATTAATATCACCTTATGACAAGGCGTACCCTTCAAGTCCCCTTTTTAAAACAACTTGCAAGTTGTATCCTTAGGCCAAGGGGGTCAATTGAAAAATATAACACTTATGCCAATACTTAGTAAATTTCAACAATTAAGGCTTGAGAGGAAGATATTGAAACAACCAATAATATGCTCACTGAAGAGAAGACTGAAGACAACCAACTGCATACTGCCACAACCATCATTTACTAAAAATAGTAAATAAAATGAAATGCTACAAAAGCCAAGCCCATGAAACCCTAATTTCCACCTCATTCCAGTCTACGGGTTCCGGAATAGACTGAAGAATGCCAATGCTGATCACTGATGAGAAGGGGACATTACAGTCCGCCCTCCTCGAAATTGCTTGTCCCCAAGCAACTGCAAAGATGGATGCAACAAAATCTGTTCACCTTCCCACGTAGCATCTTCAATAGGCAAATTCCTCCATCTCACCAAATATTCTTTGATTGTCCTTCTTCTCAAAGAACGTTCTCTAGTGTCAAGGATCTCTTCTGGAATCAACACTAAATGACCTTCCTCATCCAATGGAGGTAATTCCGATGTAGCCACCACATTGTGTCCAATTGCCTTCTTGAGGCGAGACACATGAAAAACATTATGTATTTTGCTTTCAGCTGGAAGTTCCAACTCATAAGCAACTTCACCAATCCTTTTGGTGATTTTGAAAGGACCATAAAAGCGTGGCTTCAACTTTTCTGCACCACTCTTCTTGAGAGAAGATTGTCTATATGGCTGAAGCCTCAAATAGACCATGTCCCCAACTTCAAAAGACCTTTCCACACGCTGCTGATCAGCGTATAACTTCTGCTGATTCTGAGCTTGTTGCGGATTTTCCTTAAGAGTCTTCAAGATGTCCTGGCTTTGTTGCAACATATCCAAAGCCTGTGGGGCGCTACTATCACCAAACACTAGATCAACAAAGTTAGTAGCCTCATAACCATAAAGAGCCTTAAAAGGAGACATCTTAATTGACATGTGATAAGAAGAGTTGTAACAATACTCTCCTAAATGAAGCCATTTAATCCAAGCTCGTTGCTGTCCTGAAACATAGTTCCTTAGGTAGCCCTCTAACCACTTGTTAACAATTTCTGATTGCCCATCTGTTTGTGGGTGATAACTTGTGCTTGGAGTAAGCACTGTCCCACTCAATCTGAAGATCTCATGCCAAAAAACACTTAGGAACTTGCTGTCCCTATCACTGACAATTGTTTTAGGCAACCCATGCAAACGGAACACCTCTCTAAAAAACAACTCAGCCACTTGAGCTGCTGTAAATGAAGTGGTAACAGCAAAGAAATGAGCAAATTTTGTTAGTCTATCAACCACAACGAATATACAGTCACGTCCTTGCACCTTGGGCAACCCCGTGATAAAATCCATGGCAATACTTTCCCACTTCTGATTTGGAATAGGCAAGGGCTGAAGTAAACCAGCAGGAAAAGAGTGTTCATTTTTATTCCTTTGACAAGTAGGACACTCTCTAATGTAATTCAAGACTTCATCTTTCAAACCTTTCCAAGTGAATCGTTCACGAATCTGCTTGTAAGTCTTGAAAATCCCTTGATGACCAGCAAGGGGAACATCATGAAAAGCTTGTAGAATCTTTTTCTTAAGCTTAGATTCTTGTACTAAAAAGATTCTATCTTTATAATAAATTAATCCATCAACCAACTTATACCTTCCATCAACCAATTGACCTTCTAACAAGCTGGTTGCAAACTGATTTTTAACATAATCAGCAGCAATTAATTCTTTCCAATCTGCTGATAACTCACAAATTGACTGCAAATGAGGCCTTCTAGAAAGTGCATCAGCAACTATATTATTTTTTCCTTTGACATATTCAATGTCAAAGTCATATGCTTGGAGTTTACTTACCCATTTTTGCTGCCTTTCGTTCAATTCCTTTTGGCGCATGAAATGTTTAAGACTGTTGTGATCAGTCTTAACAACAAATTTACTTCCCACCAAGTATTGACGGAATTTAGACAAAGCATGCATGATAGCAAGCATCTCTTTGTCATAAATAGAGTAAGTTTTTTCTGCCCCCCTCAACTTTCTACTCTCGAAGACAATAGGATGTTTGTCTTGCATTAGGACAGCTCCAACTCCTTCTCCTGAAGCATCACATTGTAATTCAAAAGGTTTTGAGAAATCCGGAAGTGCCAATACTGGACACGAACTCATGATTTGTTTAAACTTATCAAAAACCTCTTGTGCTTGCTTAGTCCAAAGAAAAGCTCCTTTCTTTGTAAGATCTGTCAAAGGTGCAGCTTGATGAGAATAACCTTTTACAAATCTTCTATAGAATCCACATAACCCTAAAAAACCTCTCAAATGAGAAATAGTCTTAGGAGTTGGCCAATCAAGAATGGCCCTTATCTTTTCTGGATCCACTTTCACACCCTTTGAGCTGATAATGTGGCCAAGGTATAAAAGTTCTTCCATTCCAAACTCACACTTTGACTCTTTGGCGAATAGACATTCCGCCTCTAAAATGGTAAGCACTTCTTCCAAATGCTTAAGGTGCTCTTCCCAAGACTTACTGAATATGAGAATATCGTCGAAGAAGATGAGCACAAACTTCCTCAACTGCTGTCTAAAAATCTTGTTCATACAAGATTGGAATGTGGCTGGAGCATTTGTCAAACCAAAAGGCATGACAAGAAATTCAAAATGCCCAAAGTGGCATCTAAATGCTGTTTTTTCTATATCTTCCTCCCTCATTCTGATTTGGTGATATCCTGAACGAAGATCAATCTTTGAGAAGAACATTGCCCCATGGAGCTCATCAATGAGCTCATCAATCCTAGGGATAGGATATCTATTCGTGATGGTTTTCTGATTTAATGCGCGATAGTCAACACACATACGCATTGTACCATCTTTCTTTTTGACCAGCACTACTGCTGAGGCAAATGGACTCTTGCTTGGGCTAATAAAACCACTTTCCAACAGCTCCTTGATGGCCTTTTCAATTTCATCTTTCTGCCTCTTTGGATAGCGGTAAGGTGTAGTAATGACTGGTTTTGCTCCTTCTTCTAATTCAATCACATGTTCGGAACCTCTTTCAGGAGGTCTTCCAGGAGGTAAGCTTCCAAAGACTTTACTTTTCTTTGAAAGTAAGGCTTGAATATCAGGATGATATTGCCTTTTTCCTCAACCGGATCAGCTGGTAAAACCATACATTCAGCAGCCCATTCAACTTGATCATGGCGGATCAGCCTTTCCATCCTTTTCAAAGACACAATTCGAGGTCCTCCATTTGACATCCCTCTTAAAACAACCTTCTTTCCATTAGACTGAAATTTCAGCTCCATGGTTTGCAAATTCAATGTGATCTCACCAAGAGATCGCAGCCATTGTATGCCCAACACAACATCGGTGTCTCCTATACCCACCACATAAAAATCATCCTTAATTTCATGATTCCCTAATTGCAAAGATAGATTAGGGATTCTCCTTGTGCAAGACATAGTGAAACCATCCGCAACCATTACTTTGAAACCATCAAAATTCTCAGTCTTTAAACCTTTTCTAGCAACTAGCCCTTCATCAATAAAATTGTGAGTTGCTCCAGTATCAATTAGGGCAACTATCCTTTGTGAATTTACCGCTCCATGAACCCTAAAAGATTCATTCTTTTGAAAACTGGATAGTTGTGCAAAAGCACTACTATCTCCAACCTCTTCGGACTTATCTTCTTGAACTTCTTCACCTTCACTACTTGCTGATTCGTATTGCTGATCAGACGAATCAGATTCTGATCCATACTCAGAATAGCCCTCCATTTGAACTACTTTGCCTCTTCCATAGCAACGGTGGCCTTTCACCCAAGGCTCACGACAAGTGAAGCAAACTCCATCCTTTCTAAGCTGTTCTTTGAGCTCTTCGGACAGCCTTGGTGGAAACTTCTTGGGCAGATTTGAAGATGGCTTTTTATCCTTCTTATGGTTGAATGATTTTGAGTGAAATTTAGGTCTTGGGGCTGCCAATTCCATGCTCCTAGCTTTCTTGATAGCTTCATCCAATGTTGGAGGATCAAATGCTTTGACCCAACCCTTCAAAGGCTCCATTAAACCTTCAGCAAAAAGGACAACAAGTCTTCTTTCAGTAATGTTGGGCACCATTACTGACAACCTCTGAAAATCAGCCACATAATTCTCTAAAGATCCTTGTTGTTTTAACTGTGCCAATTCTCTAAACTTCAATTCCGGATCTTTGGTGTCAAATCTCTCAATCAGCTTATTTGTAAACTCTCCATAAGTGCGAATAAGGTTGTGGCCAAGAGTGACCAAACCGTGAGTCCACCATTCATGAGCTATGCCATCTAAGTGTAAGGTAGCAAATTTGATAGCATCTTCTTCCGGCATAGGTCTAAGGGAGAGGTAGTTATCTAACTTTTGCACCCATGACCTGGCTGTACACTTGTTACCACCATCAAAATGTTCCATAGTGATCTTTCCCAAAGCTTGGTAAAAATCATTTCTAGGGCCTGCAGGAGGACGTTGATCATTCCTACCACCATTTCTCCGACTCCTTTGATTCATGAATTGATCAAAGGTCCATGCTCCTCTCAAGTCAAGAGGTAAGGACACATACTCCATATAGGCTTGACGAGCATCATCAGCAAAGTTTGGAGTAGCCTCAACTGGTTGTTGCTCTTCCCTTGGTGTGAAAACAGGAAAGAGGGGTCTAGAGGATGACCCACTATGAATTGTAGTATGCTGACCTACAATTCTGTCCCTAGTATTCACCTCAGGACTGCCACTGTTATTATTTCCATTCACTCCACTATTTTCTCCAGCTGAGTTATTTTGGGGCTGAATAATACTCTGAGCTGCTTGCTGATCCAACTTGGATAACAAACGGGACATCATATCTATCATCCCGTCAAACTTCTTCTCCACTCTATCCCTTTCTTCATTATCTTTTCTTACTGAATCTGACATTATGACAATTGTGTGATCAACCACTTCCACTGAATTATCTGAACCTTCCACTGTTTTACCAAGGTCTCTTAGAACTTCTGAGAAGGTATCTGCCTCTGGAACGGGCGGAAACTGATGCTGATTTCTGGCCTGACTTCTAGTGTATGGCCTTGTGTCTCTGTCACTCATCAGTTCACTATTGCAATCAGCCACAGGATGGCAGGGTCTTCTGCTCTGATACCACTGAAATATGCTAACCAATTTTTTCGAAGGAATAACACAAAATAACCAGCAATAGATGATATGATTAGCGTTAGCCTCAAATTAAAATCTGAACTTGAATGGAAGATGCTGAAGCTTGAACTGAAGAAACTGAATTGGAATAGAAGAACTACTCAACGTCAAGAATGTGCACTCAAGATCCCACTGAGGGCGAGGTGCTAACATATGACGGAGTCTAGAAATTGAATTTAAGAACTATTAGGCGGATAACCAGCCATGAGAAAACAATTCCACGCTACCACCAAACAGTGGGGGGAAAAGATTACAAATTAAAGCAATTCATCCGCTGCGGCGGGCATCCACAGAACTGTGGGGATTCACCACTTAAGTGGGTACAAGATTTACAAACAATTTAACCTCACTGGCGGTAAACCATCCAGGGGACTTTAATGAGAAACAAATCAAATAGTTGCAGCAATACAAATGGTTAGATTAGTACTACTAATCAGAACCTTACAATTTCAACAAGACTGCAATTAAATGAGTTACAATGATAGAGAAGTGAAATGTAGATATAAGAATGAATTTATAACAATGTTCTTTGCTTTCCAATGACTGAAATGGAGATTAAACTGGAAACTGATAAATCTGATGCAAATTCCTGAGTTCTGGAAATTTACAACAGCAAACTGGAAAACAGAAAAACACTCATAACTCACTTATTTCTTCTCCGAATGGCGTGAAACGAATTGCAAAAGCACCTTACAAGTCTGGCGCCCAAAATAGAATCCAGAAACAGCAAACAAAGTCACTACTTTTTTTGGCACGAATCCCAAGACAGCATTAAATGGTACGGCCTTGAGGAAAAATCGACTTTGCAAAATAAAATTGAATACTTGGAATTTAATTCTCAAATTTTGTGAAATATGGCGCCTTCAGTAGACTAATGCATGGCCAAAGTACCCAGAACAGAATTAAATTCGCTTTGGAAGTTATGAACAAAACTCCGCTTCAGCTGTGTAAAAACCAGGAACTTCAAACTGTAGAATTCACCAAAAATTCTCAACCTTTAATGCTCAATCTGCTAGTCTGTTGTGAGAAGCAGCAATATTCCAATTAGGTGTTATATTTCAAACACGAAATTGGGAAGGGGCTAGGAGGTAGCATCCTCGAAGCAATAACAAAATGTCCATAGTCATTTTGACAGCATAACAATAAGGTAATTGATGGATAACCAATGCTGGAGTCATGTCTTCATTTTATAAGAAAAGAGGAACTCTTCAACTTCCTCAATTGGCACGCCAAAAGACAACCATTTGAATTCTCCTTATTTTCAAATTTCATAAAAATATATTACTCATAAAGTGGCGTCCACTTTCCTCCAAGCATAAATTCAAAAATATAAAATATTAATATCACCTTATGACAAGGCGTACCCTTCAAGTCCCCTTTCTTAAAACAACTTGCAAGTTGTATCCTTAGGCCAAGGGGTCAATATAAAAATATAACACTTATGCCAATACTTAGTAAATTTCAACAAATAAGGCTTGAGAGGAAGTTATTGAAACAACCAATAATATGCTCACTGAAGAGAAGACTGAAGACAACCAACTGCATACTGCCACAACCATCATTTACTAAAAAATAGTAAATAAAATGAAATGCTACAAAAGCCAAGCCCATGAAACCCTAATTTCCACCTCATTCCAGTCTACGGGTTCCGGAATAGACTGAAGAATGCCAATGCTGATCACTGATGAGAAGGGGACATTACAAAAACCCTAATCCCTTTCAAGAGATGGCGTCCTTTTCCTTCAAAGCTCAATATTGACATTTTAAATAAATTCAATACTTTAATAAATGCGCCCACTTTAAGCTTGATTTGACTTCGGTAAATAATAAAATAATCTTTAATGAAGGCGCCACCCTCAAAAGACCACTTTTCAAAACAACATGAAGTCAATAGACGAGGCCAAGGGGTCAACGTTATAATATAATATTAAAACGTGACTTTTAAATTAAATGACTCAACTTATCTCTCCAATTGTTCCCTGAAGCCATTAATGAGCAAGTCAACTGACCAAACTGAAGTAGGAAGTCAACCACGCTGAACCCAACTGTAAAACTGTCAGAAATAGAATTTACTAAAAATAGTAAATTCCTGAATATGCTCAGAATTCCGAGAAGAACATACCACTGCGAAGCTCTCTGAAAACCCAGAAAGAATCCGCCATCGAAACAATCAACTCCGAGCCAGAACATCCTTCAAAATAGGAAACCCTAATTTTACCTTCTGACTAGCCTACGGGTCTCCGGAATAGGCCAACGGTCACTGAAAAGATCAGGCTTGGGACGGGGACATTACATGTACCTACTGACACCAACACTTGGCTGATCGATAGTGGTGCTTCACGACACATCACGGGGTTCAAGGAGCACTTCTCAAGCTTGGTGGAGATAGATTCATCTGAACAAGTCATCATTGGAGATGATGCTAGCTACTCCGTGAAAGGGATTGGGACCTCTACACTTCATTTGGATTCCGGCATCACACTTCAATTGAGCAATGTTCTTTATGTTCCAGGAATCAAGCGTAATCTCATTTCAATTTCAGCCTTGGAAGATAAAGGATATCAAGTTGCCTTCTCCAAAGGAAAAGTTCTAGTGTGGATGGAGAATTCTAGCTTCAAGGATGCTCAAGTAATTGGAGTTAGACATGAAAGTCTTTACAGGCTTTGCACGCATCCTCTACAAGCTTTGGTCCATGATTCTTCAAGTCTATGTGATCTTTGTGAAATATGCTAACCAATTTTTTCGATAGATTTTAACACACAATCAACACTTCGCCAATTGAATTAGCGTTAGCATCAAAACTGAAATCCAAGCTTGAAAGAACTCAACGCCAAGAATGCACACTCAATCCCAAGGAAGGATAGGTGTTGTCATATGGCGGAGAAACTAAAGAACAGTACTTGAAATGAAACAAACTCAACGTCAAGAATGTGCACTCAAGATCCCACTGAGGGCAAGGTGCTAACATATGACAGAGTTATTAATTGAAAACTGACACAAATAGGTGGATAACCAGCCATGAAGATACAACTATCTAATTCATCCGCTGCGGTGGGCATCCACTTGAGAGTGGAGATTCACCACTGGAAAGTGGGTACAATGAGAGCTACAATGTTCATTCTCCACACTGGCAGTAAACAATCCAGGGGTAATTTAATATGGAATTCAACAAGTAATTGTAGAAACTAAAATGGTTGGATTAGTACTACTAAATCTCAACCTTACAATCAATAACTCTGCAAATTACTAATTACAATGATAGAGAATGAAGCTAAGAAGAGGAGAATGAATTATAACAATGATTTAACACTCCAAAACTGAAGTAATAGGCCAAAACAGAAAACTATTACAATCTGATGTAAAAATCTGAATTCTGGAATTTTTGGTCAGCAAACTGTGAAATCAATAAAATGCTCATAACTTCATCAAATTACCTCCCGTTTCAAATGAAATTGAATGCAATGAACAATTGGAAGGTAGGCGACCAAGTTAGGATGAAGAAACAACAACAAAGAACCTCTGTGAATTAAGCACGCATTCCATTGCACTTATGAAAAGGTACGACCCTCCTTGAAGGGGCGATTTTCATTTAAAAATCAGATTCTCAACCATAAAATCTCAAACTTAGCATGATGAGTCGCCCAAGATCAACAAATCCAATGATGAAATACCCAGAATCATATTCAGACTGATAATTAAACTATGAATCAAAATCACCTTCAGCTGTAGATGAATCAGCAATACCAAAATTGATAAATCTCCAAATTCTTCAACATTCGAACTCAATCTGCTAGTCTGGATGAGAAGCAGTCCCAAAACCAACTAGGTGTTATCTTTCAAACACGAAATTGGATCAATGCTAAGAGGTAAGCATTCCTCGAAGCTAAATTCATGAAGTTATTCCGACAGCATAGCAATATGATAAGCATAATGGATCCCAAGGCTGGAGCAAAGCCTTCACTATATAGAAGCTCACAAAACTCTTCAAATTCTTGAGAAAGCACACCAAAAGACACAAGAGTCTTTTCAAATTTCCAAAAACAATTAATTCTCAAGATGGCGTCCCTTTTTGCACAATAAGAACTTCACTTTATTTTAAAAATATCTCCTTAAAAGTGGCGTCCATTTTTCCCAAGGCATTAGACAATAATTAAAATATATAAACACCTCATGAAGGCGTACCCCTTCCAAGTCCCTCTTTTAAACACAACTTAAAGTTGTTCTCTTGGGCCAAGGAGTCAACTGCAAATTATAACATTAATGCCTTTATTCACCAAAATAAAACCTTTAGAAGCTAGACTTGAATTGCATTAAATGCTCCAACTGAAAATGAAGACCTTGAAGACTGATAACTGCATACTGCCAAAAATAGAATTTACTATAAATAGTAAACTCCCTGAAATGCCATAGAATCTCTAAACATGGAAACCCTAATTTTACCTCAAACGAGCCTACATGCTTCCAGAATAGGCTAATGAGTGTCAGAACAGATCACTGATGAGAAGGGGACATTACACTTTGGCATCGGAGATTGGCTCACCTACACTTCTGAGCCTTACCTATCATGGAGAAGATGGTGACGGGTCTTCCTAAGTTCAATCAGGAGCATGAAGGAACTTGCAAAGGTTGTGCATTAGGTAAGAATATAAAAGCTCCTTTCCATAGTAAAGAAAGTAGATCTAAGTGCATTTTAGACCTTATTCATTCTGATTTATGTGGACCTATGTTTGTTCCGTCTTCGAGTGGATTTTTGTATTATGTTTTGTTTATTGATGACCACTCTAGAAAGACTTGGATTTATTTTTTGAAAACTAAAGAGTCTGAGGAAGTGTTAGGAAGGTTTAAGGAGTTCAAAGCCTTGGTAGAGAATCTTTCTGGTAAAAGAATCAAGGTCCTCAAATCAGATAATGGTGGAGAATACACCTTTGACAGCTTTAGGGATTTTTATATTGATGCAGGGATTAAGAGGGAGTTCTATGTCCCCTATAATCCTCAACAAAATGGTGTTGCAGAAAGAAAGAACAGGACGATCGTGGAAGCAGCGAAGGCCATGATCCATGACCAAGATTTGCAAACCTTCTTGTGGGCAGAAGCTTTTAGAACGGCTGTATATGTTCAAAACAGAAGTCCTCACAAGGTCTTGGAGAATATGACTCCGGAAGAAGCCTTTACAGGGAAGAAGCCTGAAGTCAGTCATTTGAGGATCTTTGGATGTCCTGTCTATGTTCATGTTCCAAAGGAAAAGAGAACTAAGTTGGAGCCTTCTGGCAAGTAGGGAATATTTGTGGGCTACGGTGTGACATCAAAAGCCTATAGGATATACATTCCAGGACGAAAGTTGATCGAGATCAGTAGGGATGTCACATTTGAGGAAGATGTTGCATTCAGTAGATCTAGGGCATTCATATGGAGATCGATAATGAAGAGTCTCCTTGGGATATGGAGATTCATACTCTGAGATTAGGAGACTGGAGTCGAAGGAAGATCAGTTGAACACGTTGGAACCCTCTTGATGGGTTTACGACATTGTTGGGAAAAGAGACCTACATGGGCGAGTACAAGAGAGAACAGAAGGTTTCTGACTCCTAGAGAGGCACATTCAAAAGTAAAGGCCACATAAGTTCTCGGTTATATTTGCCTTAATGAGTCGATTTATTGAATCGAGGCCTACGTGTTGAGGAAGCATCTAGATCCATGATTTTGGAGAGATATATAGCCAGGAGAATCAATCAATTCTCAAGAATGATGTTTGGGACATTGTTCCTAGACCGAGGCAAGTCGTGGTATCTTCAAAATGGCTCTTCAAAGATCAAGCATATTCTTGAGATGGGAGCATTAGGGAAGTACAAGGTGAATTTGTGGCTAAATTGGGTTTTCTCATAAAGAGGGAGTTGATTATGAAGAAACATATGCTCCTATTGCTCGCTATACTTTTGTCAGAACCATCATTACCATTGTTGCATCTAGAGGATGGAAGATTCATCAAATGGACGTGAAGATAGCTTTTCTCAATCGTGTGATCGAGGAAGAAGTTTATATTGAGCAACAGTGGTTGAGGTTCATGGGAAGGAGTCTCATGTTTGCAGGCGAAGAAGGCCTTGTATGGTCTTAGCGAGGGCTCCTCGGGCTTGATGCGAAAGTTGATAGATTGGCTGTCAAGTTTGGGCTTCTTGAAGAATGATCTTTGACTCAAATCTCTATTTCAAGGTAATCAATGGTGGTGCATTAATTTTGGTCTTATATGTTGATGATTTGATTCTTATTGGAGAAGATCACCTGATTCTCGAGTGTAAGAAGGAGTTGACTTATGAATTTGAGATGAAGGACCTTGGGCTCATGCATTACTTCCTTGGATTAGAAGTCTGGCAGAAACCAAATGAGATGATTCTAAGTCAAGGGAAGTACGCCATTGATATACTTAAGAGATTTGGTATGATGGATTGCAAATCCATGTCTACATATGGAGACCAACCTACATAAATTGAGGCTGACTAGTTGGAACTTGAGTGGATCCTACATTGTCTGGTGACTGATTGGGTCCTTGATGTATCTAGTTAACACTAGACTAGATATTTGTTATGCTGTGAGTGCACTTAGTCAGTTCATGTGTGAGCCGAGACAGATACATCTTGTTGCAGCTAAACATATCCTGAGATACTTGCGTGGCACAGTTGAATATGGGTTGAGGTATTCTTTAGATGCAGACTTGGAGCTACATGGTTATCTTACGATTGATTAGGTAGAGTCATAGATCCCGGAGAGTTGTAATGTCCTTCGGTATGATCTTTCGGTGGCCGTTGGCCTATTAGACGTGAAACTTTCGAAGAGGTAAAATTAGGGTTTCCCTATTTTTAAGGATGTCTTTGCCGAGGTTAGTGGATTCAATGCGGATTCTTTACGGGTTTTGACCCAGCAGTGGTATGTTCATTTTGGCATTACAGTATTTTTGGAATTTACTATTTTTAGTAAAATTCTATTTTTTATGGGTTATAGTTGGGTTAAATATGGTTGACTTCCTACGCCGGTTGTCGAGTTGGCTTGCTCATTTATGGCTTGGGGCACAATTGGAGAGATAAGTTGAGCTATTTAATTAAAAGTCACGTTTTAATGTTATATTTTAACGTTGACCCCCTTGGCCTAGTCTGCTGACTTTATGTTGTTTTGAAAAGTGGTCTTTTTGAGGGTGGCGCCTTCATTAATGATTATTTTATAATTTATATTTTACCCAAAGTCAAATCAAGCTATGGAGTGGACGCATTTATTAAAGTATTGATTTTATTTTAAAAGTCAATATTGAGCTTGAAGGAAATGGATGCCATCTTTGCAAGAGATTAGGGTTTTTGACTTGAAGAGGAGTTTAGGGTTTCGGGAAGTCAACGAGAAATTATAAAAGGAAGACTTTGATCATCATTTGGGCATCTTTTATCTACAGGAATGTTATGCTGCCGGATTGGCTTTGGGATTGCTTCGAGGAATGAAGGCCTCCTAGCTTGGGCATTGCTTCTCGCTTGAAAGATAGCGACTAGTGGTGAGATAGTGTAGTTTGAATGTTTTATTGTGAGATTTCTGCATTTTTAGTCTTTGTGAGGATATGTTAATCAGTTTTATGCATATTAGTGGTTTTCTGGAGTTGCACATTCATTGTAGCAGATTGATGTTTTTAATCATAAGTCATAAAATACACAAAGAGTCGTTCTGGGTATTGTCTCATTGGTTTTCTCTGTTGGAAGCGACACTTCATGAATATTTGCAGATTTTAATATGAAGCGTATGATTTTATAAAGCAAATCCGTCATTCCTTGTAGGGCGCACTTTCTGGAGTGCCTCGGGATCCGTGTCATTAATTAATAACCATTTTTAGATGCCATTTCTGATTACTAAGTTAGGCGCCATCATTTTGAGGGTCTATTGCATTAGATTTGAGATCATTTGGGTGAGAAATGAGAGAGATATGAGCATATGAGTGAATTCCTAGGTTGCTGGTTTTTAATTTAAAAGTGCAGATTTGTGGAAAAACAAAATTATTATTTGATCATTGAGAGATTTATTGAACCGGCATCTCTAATCAAGCCACGGAGAGTTCTTATATGATGTAATGCTAATCTTTCAAATTCCTATGCTCTTGGCAAGCGAATTCTCTATCATTTTGTAAGCTGACAGTAGTACTGACAGCAGTTCTTTCATCTTGCTTAATCATGTTTTGTAATGCTCATATTTACATTTTGTAATTGCAATTGTATTTCTTTATCTCCGCCCTATGGTAGCTCCTTACCCACTCTGGGTTAGAAAGCACATTCTGGGTGTCGAGTACTTTCAGCATTATAGTTATTTCTTTCAAGCATTGTAATTTCTGTTATCTCCGCCATATGGTCGCCTCATTTCCGTATTGGAGTGAGTAGCACATACTTGGTGTCGAGTGTGCTTTCAGTACATTAGATTCAAGGATCCTCTGACCATATGCTCGCCATCATCGGCGCCATTCTTAGTTAGAGTTCTTGCATAAGCATTTTGATTTAGATCCTCTGACCAATGCTCACACCTTGCCCACATCGGGATCCTGGTGTACATTCTGGTTAGAGTTGCTTCAGCACGTTTTGGTTTAGCTGCTAACCTTAACGGGTGCATTGGTTTGTAATCTGCAATTTGAAAAAGTAAAAAAATTTGGCTCGGAATATTTCAGTGGTATCAGAGCCAAGATCCTGCCATCCTGTGCCCAACAAAGTTCATTTAACGGATGAGTGACAGAGATACCAGATACTACGTACAGAAAAAGATGACTACAGAGAAGTCACTACTTGAGTTAATGCATGAACTATGTACGCTAATGAAGGATCCTGACATAAAATGGGGAGTCAGAAAGATTTATGCTAAGTCTGAAAGTCGGGATAGAAAGGTGCATATGCCACATCAGAATGATCGTGAGCTTGATGAAGATACCGTGGCAAGTGAAGAGTTAAGAGTAGAACCCCATAATACTTCCCTTGACTTGCATGTAATAGGAAGTAATGAAGATCAGCTTGGTGAAAAGAACATAACAACAGTCTTGAGTCCCAATGAGGATTCATCCAATGAAGGTCTTGAGAGAAATGACTTCACAGAAGATTTTAGTAGTACTGTTGTATGGGATGAGTTTGATAAAGAAGAGAAAGTAAAGGGGAATACTGATGGTGCCCTTGAATCAGCCTATGACCATTTCCAAAGAGATAATGTTGGTAATGATTCCAACATGTTTGTACCACCTCTTGTTGAAGGTATGGTGATGGATAGTTTCCCTCTTGTTGTTGTTCAAACTCATCAAAAGTTTTCACAAGATGAAGATATGACAAGTGATCAAGGAGACCTTTTTGGTATGCATATGATTACTAAAGATGAGATCAGAAATATACCTATAGATGGTGGTCACATTGAAGGCAAAAGGGATGAAGTTTTCAAAACAGCTAACATTGAAGATTCTCAACTTCACTATGACGTTTGTGACATGGGTCAACTTGGGTTTGGTCATCAAACTAAGCCCTTGGAGAGAGGGACTTATGAAGAAATCAGTTCAAGTGAGTTACAGGGTGACCTATTCAAAGACTCAACACTCCAAGAGAAGCATGAAGAGTACTTTTCTCTTGATCAAAACAATCAGCCTTTTTCCATTTGGGATCCCGGTTGGTTGACACCAAGGTATGATAAAGAACCTTTGTGGGATGAATTTCCCTTTGATCCAGATGAAGATCAAAAATCAAATTGCATGGCAAACTATGAGGTGGCCATTGAAGAGGAAGTTGTCTTCGAAGAAGAAGAGGGTTCAAAGAAGCTTCATGATGATGTCTTTGAAGGGGTTGCAGCCGCTAAAGAAGAAAATGTTTCTACGGAAACTTTCCGAACAGCGGATGACTATGATCCATTGAGCAAGTTGGGTGCTGCTCTAATGTTTGATCAAGAAGACAGTGATGAAGAAGAAGAGCTTGAAGACCATATGGCTCTTGAAGATGGAGAGTTTGAGGGTGTTACTAAACACAAAGCTGATTTATCAATGCACGAAGCTGATTGCAAGCAATGGGTTGAAGATTTTGTGGAGTATGATGCCTTTCATGACTATGAGCATTCTCCTCTAGTTGAAGGTGAAAGACACGGAAGCTGGAGCAGCTATGATGGCCGCAAAGACACAAAACAAAGTTCTGATTTTGACAATCAGCCAACCATCAATCTGCCATCTTTGCATATTCTTGAGTGGGAAGATCAAGACAAAGAGTCCTTTAAGAGGGAAGTGCGAATTCTATCCCAATTTGATCGCACTCACAGTTTGATTGAAGATCTCCACTGGAAGGCTCAGCTTGAAAAGAGAAAAAGAGGAGTTAAGGATGAAGTTGCTCTTTTCAATTTGCAACTCATC
>VDFB02281852.1:0-69547 GCA_007258455.2 Sequoia sempervirens
GGGGCTGTGGCTCGCGTTTGGACTGTGGGGCGGCCATTTTCTGGCCTTTTCTGCATTTTTCTGCGTCGGTGTTATCCTTGGCGGGTGGTGCTTGGGTTTCTGGGGCGTGGGGTCTCCTGCCCTATTCTCCTTCTTCTTGTTTGTGCTTGTGCTTTTGGTCCATGGAAAAACGAGATTTTGCCTTTTCTACGGTTTCTTCTGGTGATTTGGAAATGGTTGAGCCCTCTTCTTCGCTGCATGTCAGTGGTCTAGATCAGATGGGGAAACCCCAATCTGGGGATGGAGTCTCATCTTCCAAAGGAAATTTTCGAATTAAAAAAGTTAACGGTTGTTTGGAGAGATCCGAGGATCGTCCAGTCTTGATTATTCAACCTGAGCAAGTTTCAGAGGATGTTGAATATTGGGGCAATCATGCTCTTATTTGCAAATTTTTGGGCCTTCGTTTATCTCTTCCTGTTTTGGATTCGTGGGCACGCAGGGTTTGGAACCCGGAAGGTGATATGGAGATTATTCTGGCAGCTAATAACTATTTTTTGGTTGTCTTTTCAAGCATGTCCGACAGGAATAGGGCTTTCGAAGGAGGTCCTTATTTCTTTAACCAGGTAGGGCTCTTCATCAAACCGTGGCACATGGGATTCAACTCTGCTGAAGAAATCCCTTCGCGAGTTCCCGTGTGGGTTCGTTTGCCGAGGCTTCCACTGGAATTCTGGAGGGAGGATATTCTTCACTCAATCTCGTTACTTCTTGGAAAACCTGTGGGATCGGCTTCCCAAACTCAGGACCGTAAGGTAATTTCTTTTGCTCGAATCTGTGTTGAAGTTGATTTAAATAATCCATTACCAGACTCTATGGAAATTCGCATGGGATCTTCTTCTTGGATCCAACAGCTGGATTATGAAACCCTACCCTTTAGATGCAGAATTTGTCATGAATATGGACATTTACACCGCAAATGCCCTAGATTTAAACCCTCCCCCTCTGCTGCTTCTGGACCTCCCAAGGGGGACAAGGGAAAGGCTCCAATGTCTAATGAACCTGTGGATAATGAGGGTTTTATTCCAGTTAAGTCCCATAACAAAGGCAAGGGCAGGAAGAGATCTTGGATGGATAGGCAGAATGAAAACAACTTTAACAGGTTTGAGGTTCTTGATGATTTGACCCAGGAGGAGGGTATTCCTGTTGAGCTCTCTTCTGGGGCTAAGGGTCTGCAAGATGTTCAGGACGAGGATGCAAGGAAAGAGGACCAAATTCTATCCCTAGGGGTTCATCAGAAGGATCAGAAGGCTTTGGATCCTTCGGCTCCTGCTCAGGATTTCGAGGTTCTCCAAGGGTCACAGACTCCGAAGGACTCTGGTGCGATGGTTCCTGATCCCCCTGCTCCTAGGGGGACCTCAGATCCTGCAAGGAGTAACAAAGCTCCTCCCACACTTGGCTTACAGCAGAAATCCTTTAAAAAGGGGCCTCTTGATAAACCATCAAAGAGTGGAAGGAAGACTGATCAAGAGAAGGTTAAGCTTATGGGTGATACTTTGGTTGCGTCTGGGTCTGTGAAGCCCATTGATTCCCATTTCTCTCACCCCCATAAATGATTGTTTTATCTTGGAATGTAAGGGGTTTGAACAGCATCCCTAGACAAAAGGCTGTTCGCAGATTAATTGAATCTCAGTCACCTGATGTAGTCTTTATCCAGGAAACTAAGCTTACTATTGATGGGCTAGCTAATTGTGCTTCGCGTATCTGGCCCCAAGGCAATTGGCAGGGGGTAGGTGCTTTGAACAGTGCAGGGGGTGTGGCTTGCTTCTGGAACCCGAGGAAAGTTTCCCCCTTATGTTGGATGTCTAGTCGGTCTTCCATTTCTCTGGTTGCTTCTTGTTTTGCTACTGGAGAAAGGTGTCTCTTATCCAATATTTATGCTCCTACGGATCTTTCAGGTAAGGTAAATCTTTGGGCTCACATTCGTTTAATTCGAGCCTTGGACCCGTTTCTCCCATGGATTATGGCTGGTGATTTTAATGCTGTTACTTGCTTAGATGAAAAACGTGGTGGGTTAGCCAGGTTAGACCCTTCTGCTCATCTTCTCAGGGATATGATTGGTTCCTTGAATCTCATTGATGTGAAGCCTTCCAATGGTCTCTTTACCTGGAATAATAGGAGATGTGGTGTGGAGGCTATCTCTGAAAGGCTTGATAGATTTCTTGTCTCCTGTTATTGGTTGAATAGTAGGTTGACTACCAGTTCTGAAATTCTTGATTGGAGGGGCTCTGATCACTGGCCCATAAAGCTTTCAGTTACCGCTTATGGTGTCACCAAAAATCCCTCCTTCAAATTCTAATTGATGTGGTTACGAGATCCATCTCTTCAGGAGCTTATGCTGGATTGGTGGCATGAGGGGATGCCTTCTCATGGGACAGCCATGTTCACTTTTAGTAAGCGGCTTCAGCATGTGAAGTTTAGACTCAAGAGATGGAATAAACAATGTTTTGGGAACCTTCAAGCTCAGAAGATGGCTGCCCAGTCCAAGCTGGATACTATCACTCGTCAGATTCGGGATCAGGGGTTGACCTCTACCCTTAGTATGGCTGAGTCCTTGGCCCTGAAGAGTTTAGAAGAGTGGGAACTTCGAGAGGAGATCTTCTGGAAGCAAAAATCTCGCATTGATTGGCTTCAAGAGGGGGATAGGAACACTGCTTTCTTTCATAATTCAGTTAAGGCTCGAAGACAAGGAAATTCTATCTCCTCTCTTGTTTCACAGGATGGGGCTCTACTCTCGTCCTATGCTGATATTTCCAGGGAGGCAGTCAATTATTTTTCAAACCTCTTTTCTAGGGAGAATCTTGCTGCTTGGGCTGAGGAGCAGGCCATCATGGATTGTATTCCCCACCTGGTCTCTGCTGAAATGAATGGGACTCTCTTGTGTCCTATCTTGTTACCTGAGTTGGAGAAAGTGGTTTTCAGTATGAAAAAAGGTAAGGCCCCTGGTCCGGATGGGTTTCCAATTGAGTTTTTTCAAGAGTTCTGGGAAATTATAAAGTTTGATCTCCTTGAGGTGGTCCAAGAATCTCTTAGGAACAAACAGATGCTCAAGTCTATGAATTCCACCTTCTTGGCCCTCATACCTAAGCTGGAAGGAGCTAACCAGTTAGCTCAATTCAGGCCTATTGCGTTATGTAACGTTGTTTACAAGATCATCACCAAATTGATTGCTGAGAGGCTCAAACCACTCCTTGGTTCTCTGATCTCGGCTGAGCAGGGTGGTTTTGTTGGAGGAAGACAAATTTTGGATGGTGTTGTGATAGCCATGGAGGTTATTCATTCTATGGCTAACTCTAAGGAGAAAGCTATGTTTATTAAACTCGACATGTCTAAAGCTTATGATCGGGTGAGCTGGGAGTTCTTACAGAAAACTCTCTTGGCTTTTGGCTTTGCTGAGGAATGGGTGAATTGGGTTCTTAGCTGTGTGACCTCTACCTCATTCTCTGTTCTCATTAATGGGGAACCTTCAGATTTGTTTAGTGCTTCTCGGGGACTTCGGCAAGGGGATCCTTTATCCCCTTACTTATTCATTATCATGGCAGAGGGTCTTGGAAGATTTATTAAATCTCAGGTGAGACAGGGTCTTATCCATGGTTGGAGCTGGAGCAACCTTCTCCCTTCCTACTCTCATCTTCAGTTTGTGGATGATACTGGGCTAATGGGTTTGGCTAGAATTAGTGAGGCGGTGAACTTCAGGCGAGCCTTAGATATCTATCTGAAGGCTTCTGGTCAGCGTATTAATGATGATAAATCTTCTATTTACTTCTTTAATACTCCTCAGCTTATTCAGAGCAGGATTGCTAGGATCCTTAGATTTCAGATCGGTTCTCTTCCTTTGATGTACCTTGGGATCCCCTTGGCCTTGGGAGGACAGCGGAGAGATTATTGGCAGGGTATTTTGGATAAATTTCGAAGTAGGGTTAGCCATTGGACTCACCGATGGCTTTCCTCTGCTGGGAGAATGATTCTTCTTAAGACGGTGGTACAGTCTCTTCCCATTTATAGGTGTTGTGTGCAGGTTCCCCCGTCCACCTTTGTGCGGGAATTTGATGCCTTGTCTCGGCAATTTCTTTGGTCTGGCAACCTTCTTTCCTCAAAATGGAGCTTGGTCAAGTGGGAGTCTGTGTGCAGGCCGAAGCATGCTGGGGGCCTTGGTCTTAGGTCTATGGCACTTGCTATCACTGCCTTGGCTGCCAAACTGTACTGGAGGTGGTGTAACAATCAAGATCAGGATTGGGCTAAGATTCTGACCCACAAGTATCTTCCGGGTGCTGATTGCCTCGATGTGCCGCGTCTTCCTTTGTTGGGTAAAGGTTCGTGTATTTGGGATACCCTTAAGAAGGGTGCTCAGCTGATTAAGGAGGGCCTCTTTTGGATCTGTAATAGAGGCTCTGATGTTTTGTTTTGGCAGGACTCTTGGGATGGCCACCCTCCCATTCTTTCTAGTTTTCCTCAGCTTCAGCCTCTTTGCCATATTTTTTCCGAGGCCGGTTGGGTTAAGGTGGAGCATTTTAAAACTGTCAAGCATATTGGGCAGGCAGTGGTGGCTTGCTGGAAGGACCCACAAGAGTGGCCTGTGGGTGGATCTGATGAGGATCGTGCTGTTCTTTCTAGAGTTTTGGAGGCTAGGCTTTGCAGCTCCCTTAATGGGAGGGATGTTCTGGCTTGGAATCCTAGTCCAAAGGGTAAATTTACTGTTGCCCAAGGCTATGCTATGCTCGACAAGAACTTATATGGTCCTGCTGAGGTGCAATGGTGGAAGAAGGTTTGGGATAACTTCTCTTGGCCCAAATGCAATTTTTTCTTATGGTTGGTTGCTCAGAGGAAGTGCCTCACGTGGGAAAATCTTCGCAAACGTGGCTTTCAAGGACCCTCTATTTGCCTTCTTTGTTCTCACAGTGAGGAGTGTACCTCCCACTTGTTCTTTCTTTGCCCTTACTCTAGAGAGTTATGGCATAGATGGTGGGAGGCTTGGCATCATGGGTGCATTCATGCTACCTCCTTGATTGACTTTTGGGAAAGTTTGGGCAGACCACCAGCAAAGACTCCTTTCCTTCAGGTGGCCTGGTCTATTGGGCCTATTTTCATTCTTTGGAACCTTTGGTTGGAGAGGAACCGTAGAGTCTTTTGTGGTTCCAATTTGGGAAATCTTCAACTGTGGAAGAAGATAATTAGCAGGCTTCAGGAGACTATTTCGGCTAAGTGTGATATGTCCGAAAATCCTGACCCTGGTGATCTTGATATTGTGCGGAATTTGAGCTTGGAGGATAGTAGCCAGGGTTGCTTTGCTAGCAGAAGGCCCCGTCAGGTTCGGCAACGAGTTTGTCGTGCTGGGAAGTGGATGCCTCCCCCGGTGGGGGTCCTAAAGATTAATACTGATGGTTCTTCTCGTGGGAACCCTGGTCATGCTGGTGTGGGAGGTATTGGTAGAGGTAATGATGGTGGTGTGGTCTTTCTCTTCTCTAGTTACAAAGGGCAGCAGTCTAATAATCTGATGGAGGCCCTTGCTATTAAGATTGCTGTTGAGCGTGGATGCTCTTTAGGCTGGAGGAGGATCATTTGTGAGTCGGATTCTCAGATTGTTGTGGATTTGTTGAACAATCAGAGGTTGGATGATGTTAGTTGGCAATTGGCTTCTGTGGGACGACAGATTTTGAGTCTTTGCAGCTCCTTGGATTCTGTCTCCTTTTGTCATATCCCTAGAGAGTGGAACAAAGTAGCTGATTGTCTTGCGAAGTGGGCCTCTGAGAATGTGGATGGCTGGGATATCAGTGGAAAGGATAAGCTTTCTTCTAACTATCTTGAGACCCTTGAGAGGTTATTAGTGGAGGACATAAATAGGTAGTGTTGTTGCTGGTTGGTCTGGTGGTGCTCTTTTTTGGTGGGCCTCTGGCCTTTGCTTTGTACCTTGGTTTTGATTGAATAAAATTTTTACCCCTTCTTTTAAAAAAAAAAAAAAATTCATTCTATCAACTCCCCTTAATCCACCCTCTTGCATCCCATTAATCCACTCTCTTACATCACTTTAATTCATTTTATCAATTCCCCTTAATCCACCCTCTTACATCCCTTCAAGTCATTCTATCAACTCCCCTTAATCCACTCTCTTGCATCCCTTCAAGTCATTCTATCAACTCCCCTTAATCCACTCTCTTACATCACTTTAAGTCATTTTATCAACTCCCCTTAATCCACCCTCTTACATCCCTTCAAGTCATTCTATCAACTCCCCTTAATCCACCCTCTTGCATCCCCTTAAGTCATCCTCTTAAAGGACCCTTAAGTCATATCCTCTTACATCTCCTTAATCCTCTTAGGACCCGTTAAGCCATATCCTAGGGTTCATGAGATGCATCCTGTTAACTCCCCTTAAGGCATTCTCTTAAGACCCCCCTTAAGCTATATATCCTCTTAGGTCCCCTTAATCCATCCTATGGCTAACACCATTTGAATTTTTATGGAATTTACTATATATAGTTCTTTTCTTGCATGAATTTTTTACTTAAATGACTCATAAAATTTTTAGTTACTTACATTAATTATTTTTGCAAGTTCTCATCAAGTCGGTCTACGATGTGATTGTTGAACTAAAAAACTATTTTATCAAGAGACTATGTAAATATCAATTTTTGGTATTCACCTAAAAGTTGATTAGCTTTAATTGTATCTACATGCACATATATGTTTCATCATGTTATATAGTTGTATTAAACATCTTGATGTACATTATATATGTTTGTTCGATGTCACTTTTTAAATATCTTGTTCCAATTTTATAGATTATACATGTTTCATGTCTTCTATTTACCACATTTTATATAATTACTCAATTGTATAGATTATACATTTTATACATACAAGGAGATAGTTTTTTGTTTATTGATTCAAATATTTGCTATGTAATTGGAAAATAGTTAAAATTACTTGCCCTTAATTTATTATGAATATGATTTAAGAAACTATTTAAGGAATGTTTTAATTTGTCACCTAACCATGTGATAAATTATATATATGAAATTTGATTCTAGATAAGAATTTATATAGTGCATGTATTACTTGAAAATTAGATAAAATATAAATATAGATATGTATAAATGCATATAATCAGGAAAATGAACATAACATGATCTCATAATTGACTGCATATATAATCATCATATTAAAGTCAATTGATATAAATAAACACACATATGATAATAACATGTTCAAAATAAAACTAGAGATCTAGATAGTCCATAAAATTTATATGTCAAGTCCAACACATATATTGAAATAAAACTAGAGATCTGTAGTCCATAAAATATAAAACCATATAAATTTTAGGCTGATCAGTCATATCAAGTCTCCTCTTTGTTCCATGTCGACTAGATGTACCCGCATCATGCTGTAAAAGAGTACAAGAAACTTGAAATTAGATTTAAATTTATTTAGAAATTTTGATATAATTAAACATATTTAAAATTGAAAATATAAACTTTTAGATTAAAAAAAAAACTAATTAAATATTGAGTAAATATAGTAAAAATGATTTCTAGTATGCATAAATTACCATATGGTCATGTGAATCAACTGGCACATTTTCTTCAATGGGTAGCATAACTGTGAGTTGAGAAGATGCAAATGCCTGATCTACTATGTCCTGCATATTCATATAAAGCAAACAATATGTGAAAATCTTGAATATATATATATATAAAAGGTTCATAAAAATTGTATAGGATATTTAAAGTAAATTTTACAACCTCAAATGATATGACCTCATGATCACGCACCTGAGATTTCCCATGCATAAATGTCGATGATGTCTCAGGTGCGCGGCCCGCCATGGGTATCTCATCAAATCCCTGCATATAGATGTACAACAATTCATATAGATCATTCACACATGTGTATGTAAATGGAAAAATTAAATTAGATCTATGATGTGTATTTAATTTAAACTTAACAAACTTTTGAAAGCACGCACTAGAGTTGATGATGTCTCAGGAGCGCTCACCACTATAACTTGTGGTTGGTCAATACTAGGGATAGTATGACCTCCCTGCATCTAGATATAATATATCAATTCACACATGTGTACAAATTCAAATTAAATTAGATATATATATCCACACAAATTATTTAATATATTTTGGTTCAAGTACCTGTCCAAAAGGTGAGCCCAAATCTACAACACTCAACATATACACATGATGATCATATTGCGTTTCAGGCATCATGTCATCATGCATCTACACCAAACACAAACTTATTGAATTAATATTATATTATATATATAGTTTGATGTTATTATTTACATGAATTTTTTACATTTCAAACTTGAATTAAATTTAAGTTCAAAAGATGAACATACCTGTGTAGGATGATCCTCAAAATCTAGTAAATTTAGGTATAACCCCGTCCTAGATGCATGTGCCTCACCTGAAGTGGATGCCTGAGTATCCCTATAGCCCGCGCCTCCATGCTCTCTATTGGCCACTTCAGTGGCCGCGTGTGTGGTCTATTGAGTGAGATGTCCTGAAAGTGAACTCAATGCTCCTAATGTTGATAACATGGTTTGTTGTTGAAATGCAGCGGGAACACCAGGAGAAGGAGGAGGAACAATAGGAGCAACTAGAGCACATCGTTGAGGATCGACACGTGCTCCTAGTCTATCTTGGGGCATGCCATGCCCAGCTCCCTGAAATGACCTCATATCAAAATAGTTGGGTTTTTAACCCAACTAAAACTCAACCAATAACTTTCTCAAAAAGTATAAGGGCACCTCACTGTTGCCATGTGGTGGAGTATCAAACACCATCCACCATCTTTCCCAAAAATGAGCAGCTATCTGCGGGTACCTACACCATAAAATTGAAATTCATTTTTTTGTGGGTGGTATTGGTTGGTTTGTTTGGGGGTTCAAAAAATATTGGCATATGGCTTGTTTAGTAATTTTTAGGTCATTGATTTCTTTATATGACAATCCATCCACATAGAATTGTCTCATATCTTCTCTCCATTGATGGAACCTATCTAGGTTTGCATCGATAGATCAAACAGAATCGACAACAGTTTGCATCGTAGATGCAAATCGTGTGAGATGTGGACGGACTCTAGTCTTATTTTTTATGAGATCTATATTTCCTTGAATGACAATCAGGTTTGCTCAAATATTCTCTCTTAGTTGATCCTGGTCAACTAGAGGAGGGGGTGGGGGGTTAGGCGGTGGAGAATGTGGAGGTGTGCTAGGGTTTTGTTCATGTGGTGGACTAGGATGTACGTTGGGATCTATAGGGATTTCTTGATCAGGCATGAAATCCTCTAAATTAAATAGTGGATCCATCTGAGCAATGATATGGCAACTGCATGTTAAACAATTAAAAAATATATATCAACAAACTAATTAAATAATGCACACAATTTGAAAGTTATTTAAAAATCACATTGAACATGCACAAATTCAAAATATATTTCATTTGAAGACCATTCGATTTATAACATTAAAAAATCCATAACATTAAAAATTCATTTAACATGTACACACATTAAATTGAGTCCAGTGTGGGGTTGTTAATATGAAGGGTAGAAATGAAATTATGGGGTTTTATTAAAAATTATTTAATATCATTCATTATTTTCAAATAATAATAAAGATAAGAATGAAAAATTTAATAGAAGACATTGAAAGGGACGCATAGATATATATGCTAGGGACCTAATTGCAATGTACAAAATATATAAAAAAAGATGAGTCAATCTCTATTCACCAAATTTTGAGAACTTATTTGATCCCCTTAAGAAATGTCAAATTCCCCCTTAAGACATTGATTTATGATTTAGAGTGATAGGATGACTTTTAAGGGGATCTATGTGTAGTAAGGTCCTAGGAAAAAATGGTCCATGGCTTAAGGGAATAAAATTTGGTGGAGTTGCCTAAGGCAACCAAATTTCATTTTAAGGTCCTACAACAAAATGAATAGATGTATTAGTCAAGTATGACATAGAATTTAATTAAATCCGATGACATAAATTGATTTATCTAAATTTCCAAATTTCATGATAAGAGACACAATTTCTCTATAGTGGGACAAAGTAGTTGAGAAGAAATTATAAGTTTAACACTAACATTAAAATTTATAATCTCATTCATTATTTTCAAAGAATACTAAAGATAAGAATGAAAATTTAATAGAATACATTTAAAGGGACACATAGATATATGCTAGTGACCTAATTGCAATGTACAAAATAAACAAAGATGAGCTTCAACTCTATTCACCAAATTTTGAGAACTTCTTTGATCCCCTTAAGAAATGTCATTATTAGGACCCCTTAAGACATCAATTTATGATTTAGGGTGCTAGGATGGCTTAAGGGATTCTATGTCTAGTAAGGACCTAGGACAAAATGTTCCATGGCTTAAGGGAATAAAATTTTGTGGAGTTGCCTAAGGAAACCAAATTTCATTGTAAGGTCCTACAACAAAATTAATGTTTTTAGGGTTTAGGGTTTAGATTTCAATTATAACTAAATTGTTGAGTTACGATGGATTTTGCAACAATTAGGAATTTTAGATTTCAATTATATATAACTAAGTTGTTGAGTTACAATGGATTTTGAACCTATTTGGACCTCTACACACTCTTGGATGATTTAAAAAGGGAGAGGGGATCTAAAGTGATTTAGACCTTTTTTTTTGTAATCATATATTTTTTGAAACTTTTCTATGGCATAGACTCTTCCTTCATATTTATATAAATTCTAGACACATGGGTTTTCAAAAAAGAACCTAACTGCCACTAAGTGAGGAATCAATTGATCAATGAACAATAAATTTAAATAAACTTAGAAAATAAACCTTTGGTTATAGAATTCACTTGCATTTACGAATCATCATCTATCAAGTTTGTCAAAAAAGTAATTTGAATTTTCCATTGAAATGTTCATGCTACAAGTTATCTTTGATACACTAGTTTAGAGAAAGTACAACATTTAGTTTTCCTAATCTAGAACAATGCCACTACACATGAGAGTTAAAATAGAATTAGATTAAACACACAACCTATAGATCTTATGAATAATATCCTATAAATTAAGGTTTGAATATGATCATAATGCATCCTTACATTTAATTCACAAAGGATCTTGAATCCAAATAAGATTTGGGTAGAAATCATTCATGCTTCACATTTTAATTTTTATTTGATTTAATAAAATTTATACAACTTGTCTAGCTCTATCCATATTGCACATAGTCTAGATCAACAAGTATGACTTGCATTTCTATGTTTTTTTAATAATTTTTTACAAGTAAATGAGAAACCCTACCACCTAAACTTAGTGCTTTGAATAAAATATGTGACATTCTAGGAATAGCTTCAATTTATCAACAATTAGGAATAAATTAGATTTCAATTATAACTAAGTTATTGAGTTACGATGGATTTTGCAACAATTAGGAATTTTAGATTTCAATTATATAACTAAGTTGTTAAGTTACGATGGATTTTGTTCACCTATTTGGACCTCTACGTACTCTTGGATGATTTAAAAAGGAAGAGGGGATCTAAAGTGATTTAGACCAAAAAAAATTTGTAATCATATATTTTTTGAAACTTTTCTATGGCATAGACTCTTCCTTCATATTTATATAAATTCTAGACACATGGGTTTTCGAAAAAGAACCTAACTACCACTAAGTGAGGAATCAATTGATCAATTCAATAAATTTAAATAAACTTAGAAAATAAACCTTTGGTTATAGAATTCACTTGCATTTACGAATCATCATATATCAAGTTTCCATTGAAATGTTCATGCTACAAGTTATCTTTGATACACTAGTTTAGAGAAAGTGTACAACATTTAGTTTTCCTAATCTAGAACAATGCCACTACACATGAGAGTTAAAATAGGAATTAGATTACGCACAACCTATAGATCTTATGAATAATATCCTATAAATTAAGGTTTGAATATGATCATAATGCATCCTTACATTTAATTCACAAAGGATCTCATCCAAATAAGATTTGGGTAGAAATCATTTGTGCTTCACATTTTAATATTTATTTGATTTAATAACATTTATGTGTCTAGCTCTATCCATATTGCACATAGTCTAGATTAACAAGTATGACTTATATTTCTATGTTTTTTTAAGAGAATACATCATACACTATATAAGCTAATATAACATTGATATAGAGTGATTACATGCTCATATCAACTAGCATCATGATATATACATTTATTAAATCAAGCACATAGTTTCACATGAGGTACATTATTTTACCTCACTAGTACACTTTCTCAAGTTAAATTATAAAATCATGAAGTTTTCTGAGATAAAATTAGCTATCAAATTTATATTATGTGAATATATATTATAATTAAATCAATAATTTGTTGGTTAATATAGATATCTATGCATCGATTGTTTGTACCTCCTTTATTAGTCAATTTTATGAATTTCATTGGTAGTTGCGTGGATCACCAATGACATACCAAAGTGTATAGGTAGAACCTATGGACTATAAATTGTGATCCCTAATTTAGGGTTTTACGTAACTTACGTTTTTGGGTAAATAGCCTGTTTTAGGTTTACATTTTAGGGTAAATGGGGTTTTAGGTTTACGTTTTAGGGTTTAGGACCAAGGATTAACCTGTGTAAATTAGTTTTTAGGGACCTATGTAAATTTTGTAACCTAGGGTTTTGATTTCTAAGTTAAATGTGTCCAATTTAGGTTTATTTTTTAGGTTTTCAATTTACAATTTAACGTTATATGTTTCGTTGACGTTTTTGATTTTTTAAATCCAATTAAAAACTATAAAAAATTGAACTAAAACACACTAAAGAAACAAAAACTAAATACTAATTAAAAAGAAAAAAAACAAGATATAAAGCAAAAAAAGGCAGAATTCAACCAACCTAGAGGTCACTGAGGTTGGGTGTGTTGACGGGAGGAGGTGGCAATCAAAATTTTCACCAAGCACGAGCTTCGAAACACGTACGTGATCAAGAACCTCTCTTCTCTAACACGGCTCAAAACAATGAGTGAAAATGAAATGCAACCGTTTATTTTAAAAAAATAAATACCTTCGAAAAATGCGTACGTGTTTCTAGTTCGCATACCCGTAGCTGAGTGCATATGCATTCGGATTCCGGCTCGGGTACCCGATCCGTAACGCGTATGCGTTTCCTTCGAAACTTTTTTTTTGGTCCAAAATTTCCCCTCTTCGTGTACTCAACTTCTTGCTTTTACCCTGCAATAGGATCTTGTTGTACTCAAGTGTTGTACAATATGTTTGGTTGCAATATTTCAAGCTAATCCTAAAGAAACTCATGTGAAGGAAATAAAGAGAATCTTTAGATACTTGAAGAACACTCCAAATTATGGACTATGGTATCCAAAAGGTAATGAATTTGATATGAGTGTTGTACTCATATTGTACGAATGGAAAAGAAATAGAAGGGAGGGCATGATTATCATGACTCCATGAACATGAAGAAAAGAAGCAACATTTACCACAAAAAGTCCAGCCAACACACCGAATGTACGAAACTACACGTGAACAAATTCTTTCCCTTCTTCTTTACATAGTATTCATAACTACCACATTTCTGTATCCAATCATCATCACCTTTGGTTTTGTTTTTTTTCTCTAAATTCAACTCCTTCATCTTTTTTTCACATGCTACTACTTGAATCCGCTGCCATATTTTTGGGTTAGTTTATCATTTTACTTGAATCTACTGCTATATTTGTGGGTTAGTTTATTATTTTGTTTCTTTAGTTCTATGAGCATGTGATGCTATCTTAGTTTTATCAAAATCAGATTTTTTTATTTTTAATCTATAATTTTATTATTGTTTTTTGGATTGAATTTGTAAGGGGGAACATTTTAAAATTTTGATTGTAAGAATTTCAAATTATACAAACAAATTTAGTTTGAACTTATTCTTTTTAAAATATCAATTTTCACTTCTTTTTAGTCCCCCATTTACATGCACTTATCCATTAGTGGTAATAAATATGCACATCTATATAAATTAAATTCTTCTTGTTCTTATATCATTCTTACATGCATAATATGCTACATCGATGAATGCATTTGGTGATACCTTAGTTAATATAGCTAAATAATGGTTTGATCCATATCATACTTATTATAAATCCTTCAATGATTTTTCATTATCTTTCCTAGATTATTTTGTTTTTATCCTTAGAAAATGTTTTACTCATGACTCTAATTCTTTCTCTTCTAGTGGCCCTTCTTTAGTGGATCTTGTGCATTTTCTATGTGGCACATCATGATAATCTACCTCTTTTTGATGAAGACACTCCTTTGGATCCTTTCATGCTTTCTCATGATATATCCTTGAGTGGTTGGATGTATTATTGAATAATTGTGGACTGCATTCTCACAATTTTGTTGAACAAACACATGATGTAGATATACCCAATGATGAAGAATAACATGTAGATCTTTTAAAGGTTTTAGTTGATATATGTGAGGATAATGTGCCACTCATTGGTGATACATCTCCTCATCCTATCCGACTATCACACTTGATTGACATATAAATATAGCTATAATAAACGTTGATCATGATATTTTACATTCCCTCATGTGTCGTTTGAATTACTTAAAACATTATGTTGATGATCATGAACCAAACATTAAACTTAATAGTATTGCTAGGTTGATATTGCACAATCAATTGGCATACAAAATCTGGATTTAACCTTCACCAATTGGATTTGTGATAACATATTTTTTTAAATATGATGGAAGAGGCAATCCATTACTACCTTTACAATATTTTTATGTTGTGTGATACATCTCCTCATCCTATCTGACTATCACACTTGATTGACATATAAATATGGCTATAGTAAACGTTGATCATGATATTTTACATTCCCTCATGTGTAGTTTGAATTACTTAAAACATTATGTTGATGATCATGAACCAAACATTAAACTAAATAGTATTGCTAGGTTGATATTGCACAATCAATTGGCATACAAAATATGGATTTAACCTTCACCAATTGGTTTGTGATAACATATTTTTTAAAATATGATGGAAGAGGCAATCCATTACTACCTTTACAATATTTTTATGTTGTGTGCCTCACAAAGATCAAATTCTCACTAAAATATTCCATATAAAATTAAGTGGCCATGCACTAACATGGTTTTATTCATTACCACATACTTCTATCACTTTCTTTGAGGATTTGGCCACTTCGATCTTAAAATACTTTTAATTATAATATTGATCCTTTAAAGACACGTGTTACTAAGCTTGTGAGATGTAAGAGAAAAGATAAAGAGCTAACTAAATAAATACTAACATGAGCTTTATCGTACAACATGATAAATTCAAAATATATTTATTTATGGTTTACTTCCCCTCTTTAAAATCCAAGTGCATTTTGAAACCCTCATCATTTATTTTCATATTTATGTACTATTATTTGCATATGTGAGTATGGTTTCTTGGAATATCCTCTTTTATATTATCAACATATTTCTAGCACTTTTCTTTAAATATTCATGAATTAATGTAAATATCACAGGGCGATCCCACAAAACTAGTTTACAATTTCGTTGAGGAAGGAAAATTGCAAAAAATGCCCCCATGAAGAAAATTTTGGGTTTTGGGGGGTTCGAACGAACTTAGGGTTCGAGCAAACCCAAAAGGAGCTTCACTCGAACCACCCTTTGAGAAAATCCTATTCAATGATGGGATACACATTTTCCACATTTTCTAGAATGGAATCAAAAGAAAATTTTGAAAAAAGGGGGGTTTTCTCAAACCCCCCTTTGTTCGAAAGGTCAAGGGGCGTTCACTTGAAGGGGGGTTCGAGCGAACCCCCCTTTTTCCCCCTTCTCTCCCTCTTGCACCAAATTTCTACAAAATTCTTCCCTCTGAAGCTTGGGTTGAGGATGAAAATGGAGGAGACTTCACAGACCCAACTAGATGATGGTAGTCCTCGGAACAAGCTATCCATCGCATATAATTTTAATATGTTTTGGTTTTATTATGTATTTTTTTTAGTTTGATTAAACATAAGTTTTTCACCAGAAATTAAACTCTATGTTTTGCACATGTGAAAAAATAGCAGATTATCATTTTTTTTTTTGAAAAATATCAATGCATGCTAGATATTGATATCCTTGATCTAACAAAAATAATTGAATTTCAATACATACAAAAAAAGTTTTACTTTATCCAATGAATCATGTCTAAATTGTAACTAGTTTGACTTTGAAACTTAATTATGAAAAAAATATTCAATGAAATGCCATGAAACCAATTCCATGCACTAGATATCATAGTTACGAATGGGTAAACCCACAAAAGTGGTTTACAATTCGAGTGAGGAAGGAAAAGTTGCGAAAAATGACCCCATGTAAAAAAAAATTGGTTTTTGGGGTTTGAATGAACCCTTTGGTTCGAGCGAACCAAAAGAGGGTTCGAATGAACCCTGGTTTGAGCAAACCAATTAAATGCAAGGTCCCACTATTCCCGCCATAAAACACAAAGAAAACATTTTTTGAAAGGGGGTTCGAATGAACTAGGGTTCAAATGAACCCTAGTTCGAACAAACCCCTAAGGGTTTGCTCGAACCCCCCTAGTTCGTCTAAACCCCCCTGGTTCATCTAAACCCCCCTTTTCCCACCTTCTCACCCTCTGGCACCAAAAAAGTCTAGAATTTTTTATTTTGAAGATCGGGTTGAGGATGAAAATGGAGGAGACTTCACATACCCAACTGGATGATGCTAGTCCTTGGAACGATCTATCTAATGAATATAATTTTAATATGTTTTGGTTTTATTATGTATTTGTTTTTTATTTTTATTAAACATAGGTTTTTCACCGAAAATCAAGCTCTTTGTTCTGCACATGTGGAAAAATAGTAGATTATAATTTTTTTTTTTGAAAAATATGAGTGCACCAAATATTGAAGTCCTTGATCCAACAAAAAAATAAATTGAATTTCGATACATACAAAAAAAGTTACACGTTATATGGTTTTCCTATGTCTGAATTATAATTGGTTTGACTTCAAAACTTGATTAAGAAAAAAATATTCAATAAAACACTATCAAACCAATTGGAAGCACTAGATATCGTAGTTACAAATATAAATTCAAAAAAATTAGAACTTTATCCTTCATGGAAAAAAAATTATGCATTATACGATGAGAGTCACTCCTTAAAAATGTTGTTTACTCAAAAAAAAAAGTTTTCGAAGGAGATGGAAAAAAAAGTGCAATCTAATTCCAAAAATTTTGAAAAAAATATATTTAGAATCTATAGACAAAATGTCACAAATCACTAGTTTTCATCATCTTCAAATTCCTCATGGTTTAGTCGCTATAGGTGCCCAAAAGTGAAGATTTAGTTAGAAAAAAATATTTCAATGTCCAGTTTGGCCAAAAATTGTAAACCAGTATTGTGGGATCACCCAAATCTAAATTTGAAAAAATTAGAATTTTATCCTTCATAGAAAAAAAGTTATGTGTTAGCCAGTAACATCACTCTTTAAAAATGGTGTTTACTATTAAAAACTATTTTTTGAAGGAGATGGAAGAAGTGCAATCTAATTCTAAAAAATATGAAAAAGATATATTTAGAATCTACAGACAAAATGTCACAGATCACTAGTTTGCATTGATCATCTTCAAATTCCTCATGGTTTAGCCATTATAGGTGCTCGAAAGTGAAGATTTAGTTAAAAAAATTCAATTCAATGTCCAGTTTGGCCAAAAATTGTAAACCAATATTATGGGATCACCTCACATTATGGAGGTAATAAGGATTTACCTAATGATGATTGACATATTAGAATAATTTTTGGAATGCAAGATATATTGAAACAACTTATGAAACACAAATATGTCTAATCTTGTATCACATCATATACATGGACATTCTATGAATAGATGCATCAAACTCAAACATCAAATTCAAAATCTTATCTAGATCAAAGATGGTACAAGTTGAGGACAACCATATTAACTTGTACATGATGATGATCTTTCTACTATTAGTTATCCTATTAGTTCAATTGATCATAAAACAATGTATATCAAAGTTTCACATGAGATAAAAGAGAAATCTCATAATAGTTAATATTTAATATTTACATTGGGTGTTTTCAAGACTGTATCACACTTTGTATCTTTACATCACATTATTAACTAGGTGGGTACATTTCATAATGAAATATAGATAAATCCCATTGGGGAATTGATTCTAATGATATATTTTCAAAGAAAATCATTGGCACACCTAATGATAATTATTTCATTACTTTGACATTCTTCCCTATCCTTCTTATTACTTTCTCCATTTTGTACTCTCTACTTTTAATATATTTTAGGATAGCTCTTTATCAACCATATTGTAGTTAATGCTCATTTTAGAGATGTGTGATAGATGCTATTCATCAAGCATTTTATTCATGTTTTGTAGGTTTTTACATTTATGCAAGTTCATTATGAGAAGAATTGAAGAATGATATGTTATTTTGCATAGATCTAATATCCTTTAGGTGTCTATGTTAGTGCAAGTTTTTATTTTCCTATTATCCACAATTTTCCTACACTTTTTAATTAAGCTTTCTTAGTTTAATAATGTGAGTATTTGTGTGAGTCCAATGTGAGGTGTCAACATCTTTCAGAGGAGTTACATTTACTATTCTTAAATACACTTAGTGTACTCTCCTTATTGGTTTTATTATCCACCTCCTTCATTTCACTTAGTCTATGTATACTCTCTCTCCTAGCTTTTTTTCATCACTTTGTATTTTTTAGTTTCATTTTTGTTCTTCTTTCCTGATTCCATTTTTCTTCTTGAGAACTATTTTTCTCTTGGAGAATAACTCTATAATATTGACTTCTTTAATCATCTATATTTATAACTTTATGGATTCTATTCCATGCACTAAATATTGGCTTATCATCTATCTTGTAGATTCTAACCTGGTATTAGAGAATTTGGTATTAATTTTAAAGAGCCTTCACAAATTTCCTTATTTCTTAAATTTGTATTTATTTTTGAAGGGTAGACACATATTCAGATTCATAATATTGTTCTCTAGATAGTTCATCCTTATTACAAAAAAAAATTATTAAATTTTCCAATTTGATTAACTCCATTTCCTTATCAAGAAGCTTAATTTCTTCAATAAATTTATTTTTATCAAACATAGCTAAACCAAGTAGGTAAAGAGCCTTAGTAGACAAGCTCCAAAACATTCTTAGAATCAACTATTGAACTCACACATGAATACTGAGAGGGGGGTGAATCATTATTTTATCAAATCTCAAACCCTTCAGAGAAAATTGAAACTTAAACTTTACAACACAAATAGAAAGATGAAAGATGAACACAATGCACAACACCACACAACACAAAACCCAAAGGGGAAAAACCATAGTGAGAAATGTTGCTAGGAGCTATTGTCCTAATCTAGCCTCACAAATCAATAGTAGCTTAAAACTTTGTTTTAGGGATACAACCCAAGGAAGCTACTACTCCCTATAGAAAGGCTTAGGGTCACTCCCAAGAAAGCTAAAAATCCCTATAGAATTTGTTTTAGGGCTACAACCCAAGGAAGCAACTACTCCCTGAACTGAGAAAAACTCAAAAAAGATTACAGCATGACAATCCTTTCATTGTTTGAATCTGACAATTAGGCTCAATCCTTTTGATGATTGTAATTCTTCTTTTTCCATTCTCTTTTGATGATTGTAATTCTACTTTGAAAACTTTTATGCAAATTCTTCAAATGTCTTCTCTATAGCTTACTGGCTCACTACTTTCAACCTTCAAGAATTTTTTCCTTTGTCTAACTGCATCCAGCAAACAATTAGGAACACTTTCACTTCCCTTCTGTCACATAGATATGATCAAATTGAATCTGGACATGATCTACAACTTCTACTATTTCTATTTCAATCACTTACACAAACATCATAATGCATTACTCATCCTTCATGACACACCAAACCTAGATCAACTAGGTTGAAAAAATATATACATGATATTACATTGATTACATTACATATGTCAGCCTACAACAAAGAATATTACAATTACAAGTTAGTCAATGATCAATGAACAACATGAAACGTGTAGTGGGAAAGACCCAAAAGGACTACACATAACACCAAGAAGAGGAACACGCCTTGTGAATTCCAACACATGCTTAACCTAGTCCTAAACACTCTTCACAACTTTGGTCTTCAATGAAAAAAATCCACACACTTCAAAAATTCAAATTAGGTCGACCATAAGCAAGAAAACATGAAACTTGTAGTAAGTTGACCTTCACAACATAGGTGGTATGCATGAAAGATAAAAAATTACTTTTTATTCTCCCAGATGAGTTAACATGACCCATACAACACATCCAAAAAATCCATGAACTCTGGACACAACCTTGAACTTGTGGCACATACCTTCAACATACCCTAGTTAGCCAGGAAAAGGCATAACCCAACAACACCTTTATTTTGGACCACAACCTATTCTAGAGAAACCAAAAAACACCTTGCGAAGAAAAAAAAAACATCACATGATACTCAATAACACTCACATACATCCCTTTCACAACTTCATGCAGCAACAAGTTGGCACAAGCCAACAAACATTGAAGCCAGTCATCGAAGAACACAATCCTAAACTTTTTTACCTTCAACTTTCTCTACAGAAGGACTAATGCTATGAAACTTTGGATATAGAAACTTCTCAACACTGTGAACTTAAATTTTGAACTACATAACCATATATGCAAATGCAGAGGAATACAGAACCAACTTCTACACATCTGAAATCACCTTCATAGAATCAACACAGTCTTCAAACTGTCACACACAAACACATCTTTTTGAAACCCAAATGAACTAAAACTTGGATCACACATGTTTTGACAAATCATAAAGCAACTTTCTAAACCGCGAGATCAAAGTATCAATAGTGGAGAAATGCAGATCATTTCTCAAAGACTCTAGCAACCAAATATCCATTCTGCAACACTCTTTTGACATCAACAACTCTCTTACATCAATGATAACCACACTGCAACAAACTTAGACATAGTTTTGACATCAATGACAACCAAGCTTATCAAGCTGCAACAATCTCTCCCTTTTTCATTGATGAAAAAACCATCCTCACGCCACTTTGGTGTACAAACTCTCTCCCCCTTATGTACACATTTCGCTCTCCCCCTTTGACATCAAGGAAAAAGGGAAAATGGACTTTCTCTCTCTTTTCAAGCACAATTTCTCCTCTTCAAACTCCCCCTTTGATGTGCATTCTCTCCTTTCTTAAGCAACTTCCAAGATCCCCTATCAGAAACAACCACTACATGATCCCCCTAAGAGGTAGCCACCATCAGTCTAGGAAAATGGATATGACTCGAATTAAGCCCCCTAGACAAATGCACCAACTATGCATCTAGCAAGAAAAAGGAGGGGCAATTATCCCTAACTTATATCAAAGATACTCAAATGTATCCTTTTCAAGTTCCTTTTTGAAAATGTCTACAATCTAATCCTTTGTAGGTACATACTCCAACTTGACTTCTTTATTTACAACCTTCTCTCTCAAAAAGTGACACCTGATTGATATGTTCTTAGTTTTAGAATGCATCACTAGAGATTTTTGGAAATATTGATAGCACTTGTGTTATCACATAGAATAGGAGTAGACTCATCATACTTTATCTTTATATCCTTCAAATTTTTCTTCATCCACAACACTTGAGTACAACAAGATGCTACTGCATTAGACTCTACTTGTGTAGTTGATAAGAATACTAAATCTTGCTTCTTACTATGCCATGAAACCAACCTGCTTCCTAAAAAGAAAGCACCACCACTAGTACTTCTTCTATCATCAACTCAACCAACCCAATTGGCACTAGTGTATGCACTCAGATCAAATTCATTACCTTTTGGATATGATAATCCATAATATGGAGTGTTCTTCAAGTATCTAAAGATTCTCTTTATTTCCTTCACATGAGTTTCTTTAGGATTAGCTTTAAAGTGGTGGATGAGTTCCATTGGTGATTTATAGTGATTTCTGCCAGTTTTCAGAGCCTTTGAGATTCAACATTCAATTCCTAGGTGCACTCTGTTAGACCTTGTTTAATTCCATTTGCATTAGTTTATGTTTTCATTTCACTCTTGCATACCTCACTTTGTTTTCAAACATTACACATTTCATTAGTTTTGCACTCATAATCAATCAATTTCATCACCTAGTTGCATTTAGATCATTGCATTTAGTCATAATTTCATCTTACATTCATTTATTTTAGTGAACCACCTCAATTTTAGGGTTCTATCTCTCTCCTTTTAAGTGAAAGATCCTAAGAGTGTAAGAGAAGTTCATAGAACACCACAAAATTGATGGTTTATTTTGGTGAACCTGCATATTGAACACATTATCTTTTTGATTTTAACTGCATCTTGCATCCTAGGTTTCCTTTGCATCAACATTCAATTAGGTTTTTCTTTGTTTTTACATCCTAGGGTTTATCAAATTGCATTAGTGAAAGACTCATATATACTTCATTTTTGCATATCAAATCATTAAAAAATTGAAAATCTGCATTTGCATCTTCATTTTAAATTTTCTAAAAAAACATAAAAAATCCATACCTGGACTCATTCATCACCTTGGGCGAATCAGTCCAACTGCATTTTTTGCATTCAAATTTCTGGCATTTTCACAATTTTTCCTACATTTTTGTTTCTTGTTACTACCTTCTTGTTTTAGTTTATAGAATTTCTACACCAAGTGAATAACCTAGCACTTCCCCTAGTTTGGCACTTGCAATTCTTCCTTAGGACATTCAACCGCCCTCGCAATATACTGAACATGATTGGGAGGTAGATGACTTGTTAGATGGTTGACTTGCATTCACCTTGCTAGCCTTTTTCTTTCATTTTCCTTTTTCTTTTTCTTTTATTTGGTTTGATTGTATGTGTGTATCGTGTTCCCCATTAATGTACATTTGATGTTCTCTCTCTTTGTGCACTTCCTCTATTTGTACCTCTATTCTTCTATATGTCATACATTTTGCATTTTATTTTTTGCTTTTGTTTTGTGTTTTCCTTTTGGGGATGACGCAAAGCGTTGAGACGCCCAATGTCTCTTCCATGTTGACCCAAAAGGTCTCTTTTTTTTTCCTTTTCTATCTTTTCTTGTGTTTTTCCTTTTGGGGATGATGCAAGACATTGAGACCGAAATTTCTCCTTCATGTTGACCCAAAAGCTTTTTCTTTTCTTTTTCCTTTCATTTTATTTTCTTTGTTTTCCTTTTGGGGATGATGCAAAGCATTGAGACTACAATGTCTCTTCCATGTTGGCTCTCTTTGTGTCATTCTTCTAGTTCTATGTGTTTTGGGGAATGATGACAAAGCATTACTGAGATCCCAATGTTGGTGGGGGAATTTCCGGTTTGTTTTCTTTTTCTATTCTATGAGGTCTTACTTGCTCGAGGGCAAAACATTACAGTTTACAAATTTATCCATAATCCCTTAATTTGATTGTTTCTGGGGGGGTTCCTTTTGGGGATCATCATTCCTCCTTTTCTTTTGTTTTCTTTTTCATTTACATGACAAAGTCTTACTTGGAAACATATGACTTGGCATAGGGGCTTTCCAAGTTGGCTCTCATGTCTTGTTTTCTTTTTAAATTTTTCCTTTGCCACTTTAAAGTAATTGCTCACAAAATGATATGTAGAAATTCATTTATAGTGGGGGACATACATTGGCATCATTTCATTCACATTCTTGGTTCTTAGTGCAGCCTTGTCACTTCATATGATGTGTTTGTCACTTTGTGGATGACATTAGGTGTGATGTCCTTCATAAGCGTGATCTCTCTTAGCATACTACATTCCTCTTAGTGGCCTGATGTGAAGCACTGCATCCCCTAAGTTGTGAATATACTATTCTTTGATTGGTCCTCTCTTGGAGACATTAGAAACAATGTTTCCTAAGTGACAGACCTTGCATGAACTTAACAAGACTCCTTTGAACATCTTTTACATTTTACAATTTTTCATTTTTTCCACCTTGCATAACGCAACTTGCATGCCTGTGGTACCTTTACATTTGTTCATGAGTCCTAAGCATATGAAGCTTTGCTTGTCTCATGAAGCACAAACCGATATTTTCCTTTGTGGGGCCTTGTTAAAGTTATCAAGAGGTATAACTTTGATATGGTTGAGCAGGAAGCCTATTCCGCAGCACGACTTTCCCCAAAGCCACCTATGTGTTTGTGAGTGCATACCAACTAGTGTATGTTTCTCACCTTTTGGGTCTTCTCACCTGGCAGATCACCATGAGTTTCGTCGCCCTAGAGTGAGTATGCATTTTCATTTTTAGACAAACAGCCTAGATCTAATTTAAAACTAACTGAATAAACAATCAAAGCTTGATCCATCTTTTCCTTTTTCCTCTCACTTCTTTCTATTTCACATGTGTTCCTTTGTTCTTATGTTTAGTTTTCCATGGGATCTTCATCCTAGGGGCTTGATCATCTCTCTTGATCGTTGTTATTCCATCTTGCTAGCATAAGTGCATTTGGATCCTTCTTGATATGCATGGCTACTTTAGTGTGAGTTTGAAGCATGTTCATCCTCTCACTAAAGTGGGGGCTAAATGTACCATAGAAAAATGGATCATTGACATTTTCATGGTTATTTAGGTCTTTCTTCTATGATGCTTGATCTATTTTTCTTTGATTTAATGTTACAATGTAACTTATGCAATCACATTAAGTCCTAAACATTCAAATTATGATGTCTTGTGAAGGTGTTGTGAAGTGTTGTAACACATTTCTACATTTTTCTAAACTCTTCTCATTATAATTCACCTAAAAATCACCCTTTTATTCATCATCAAGTCCTATTTTAAAGTGTTGTAAAGTCTTGTAACAAGATTTCACGCTTTTCTAGGCTTGTTATCACTATTTACACCTTTCTTATGCTTTATATGACCCCTTTATGCACTCATAAGTCATAATTAAGTGTATTTTTGAATGTAAACCTGGCAAACAACATTAAATGCAACTTAATTCCCGACACCCACTTACAAGCTTGCCTAGAGTGGGACCCATTTTCCATGGGTGGTGAATGAGTCCCTCTTGGCTCCAAATTCAAAATAATTCAAATTTCCTTTTGGGTTTTTATTCAAAAAGACCTTATGTCGGCCTGTGATGTTGTATTATTAGGTTATTAGGGCATAAGTGTGTATAAATAAGTGTTTTTCTACCCATTTTGCATCTAATTCATCAAGTTCACTCATTCACTAATTCATTCAAGCATTTAATTACATTCAAGCATCATTCAATCAAGCAAACATCAAGCATCTTGGAGCAACCATTGACATATCTTAAAATTTCTTCAACAAGGTTTTGTTGAGTTTAGGACATTTGCATGTTGTTTATTCATCATTCCTTGTTCATTTCATTTCATTTCTTTATTAAGGTTTTGATTACCAAAGTGGGATTTGACCAAGGAAAATTCCTATACTCTAACCCTTAACCATTTTTCCCCTTTTGCATGTGTGTTTGTAGACTATTGTATGCATATTTGTCAAGCAATTAGGTGTTGAAAAGTGGACAAGTCAACAAATTGTTTCAAGTCAATTTTGGAGACAACCTACAGTCAGTTTTTTGCAGATTTGACTCTATCAACCTGACAAGAAGACAAGTGCAGATCTGGAACTACATAATTGACCTTTTATTTTATAGAATTTTGGAGGAGGACTTATTTTCCATCAATGGCGAATGAGTCCCACCTGAGGGTTGAAAAAAGTTAATTTTGTCAGAATCCAAATCCTAACTGTTGGAAAGGAGTTTCAAGTGTTTTTTCTAGTAGTAGGATTGACTCGCCATCCGTGGCGAATGAGTCCCACTAGTGATTTACAGTGATTTTTTCCTATTTCCAAAGCCTTCTAGATTCAACATTCAATTCCCAGGTGCACTCTGTTAGAACTTGTTCAATTATGTTTGCATTAGTTTATGTTTTTAGTTCACTCTTGCATACCTCACTACGTTTTCAAACATTGCACATTTCATTAGTTTTGCACTCATAATCAATCAATTCCATCACCTAGTTGCATTTAGATAATTGCATTTAGTCATAATTTCATCTTACATTCCTTTATTTGAGTGAACCACCTCAATTTTAGGGTTCTATCTCTCTCCTTTTAGGTGAAAGATTCTAAGAGTGCAAGAGAAGTCCATAGAACCTTCAAAATTGATGGTTTAGTTAATATCTCTCTAGATCAATTGTGCATATTAGGAGAAGAAACATGGTCATTTGGCACTATGGATTTCATCCATGCCCTTGATGTCATCATCTTTGATACCTTCATGCAAAAATTGCATCTCTAACATGTGCAAAGGATCAAAACTATTTTTCCTTTTAATTGTATGCATCTTGTACATTAATGGCACCACTAGGATTTTTTTGTACAAGGCAAGGGGGGGGCCACAAAATGAACTAAAATGGAAAGTTGGAGATGATATGAAACTTCAACCATCATATTAATGGTTGTATGGGCACATCCATCTTCCACCTTTGGGATTGTGTGTAAACTCACACCTTTGATATAAAAAACTATTTTTAGGTGGGAAAAAACCTTTGGAGTAGTTATAACATAAAATATAATCAGACCTAGGACGTGTATAGAGGTAGATGGGAGTGAATAGTGCAAAATGTGAGCATTTTAAAGTTTTAGGGATTGGGGGTTATGGATACCCTATAACCAATACCATTGTTAGAGAGACTAGGATTGGGGGTATGACATTTTCATGGTCAAAGGAAGAAGATAAGGGTACTCTCACATCTTTGAATAAAAAATATATGTGAATGAATCTATCATGAGTCAAGGATTAGAGATACCATGGATATTCTAATACTATTTGATTAAAAACAATTTTAACTCTCTTGAAAATAAGTCACTTATGAGGATGCATATTAATATAGTGCAAGCATGCACAAAGTACTTACACTATGCATACTACCACAAAAATGTATTGATGTATGGCTAGAGATGGATATAATCGAGGAAGGATTTTTGCACAATGATCTCACTACATAGAAGAAATGAATTGGTGACCTAGATCTAAGCTTAGCAGGTCTTGATAAAATAATAAAAAAAAGAATAAGAGAATATTTTTTGGGATTAAAGACACTACTTTGAGAGGAACTTGAGCTAATAGTCAAGATTCACATGTTGATATATGCTTTTATAGTAATATGCATAATTACTACACCCATAGACACACAAGCAATTAAGAAATTACTTTATGAGGTTTATAACCTATTTGTCACAACTTGGGACACATATTCTATAAACCACCTTCACATGGGTGCCTAACTTTTGGCCAATCATCTTGGTCAATCAAGACACCTTCTTTGACTCCTAGTGGCCTCAATGACTTCAAAATATGATCATGCAACAACATGCAAATATTGTGGCACAAACATGCAATTACATGCAAGGCATGCAATTGATCATGGAAGCACATGCACCCCAAATTGTCCCCACCAAGAATTTGGATGCCCAAGAGGGGTATTTTCCCAAATTTTCCTTAGAAAATATGCATAAATGTATAATTCCCACAAAAATTATAATTACAATTTCATCCCAAGAAAAATTACAAAGTTGCAAATCAAAATATTTATTCACCTATCCTCTAATCCCTTATTGAAAATGAACCAAAATAAAATACTATTATTTTTGGTGATGCAAGATTGCTAGTACCCCTAGATGCTCCTGCATCAGACACCTAGGTTAGGAAATTTTTTGTGAATATGGATCCACAAAATGGAGTTGAGTGGTAGTACCACCCTTTCAAATTGCAAGAAATCCTCAACAAACTCTATTACTGAAATTGGTACTTATAATTGATTCTTCTTTCTCCTCTTCCAACACTTAACTAGAACAAGCTTCCTTCTCTGACAACTCTGCTCTTCATTAAACCTCTTGAATGTGGAATCAATTCCACCATAAACCAACCACATCCTCTAAGTGTATACTACACTCCCCTCTAATCTTGTGGGATTCAACCCACCATAGTCTGACCACCTCCTCCAAGTGTATACTACACTCCTCTCTAATCTTGTGGGATTCAACCCACCATAGTCTGACCGACTCCACCAAATTGCACTTGCACTAATTTCTGCAATACCACACACCCTTCTCAGAATACCATACATCAAGTTAGCAAAATCTTCCTGAACTAACCCATTCATAACTTGTAAATCATCATCATTATCAAATTTAATAAAATATGATTTACTATTCTCTTTTGCTGCAACATCATCAAACTCACATCCTTCTTTAGAATAATATTTAGAAAATTTGAAATTTACCTTGGTTCCATTCACTACTGAAACCTCAACCTTGTCTGCAACATGATATCTCATTGTTTTTATTCCTTTAGAAAGACATATTGTTGCTACAAACTTCACCTACTTCTTAATTTCAACCTTCTCAAATTAATTCATTGTTGCAACAAATTTATCCATTTCTACATTCTTATCCTCATCAAAACATACATTAAAATCCGATTTTACCTCATTGCCTTCTGCTGCAACTTTCACTGCTACAATTCTTTCTTCACTATCACTCATCATATCATTCAAACACAAATTAGATTCGGTTCTAACATCATCAAAATTTGATATTCCTCCCTTCCTTACTACTACAACAAAACTTTAATCTTCCTCATATTCACCCATTTCATTCACATAATTCATAAGCAAAATAAATTTTCCAATTAACTCACAAAATACAAGTTTCACCTCCTCTTTTACTATTTCAACTTCGGTGTCCTCTTTTTCAATTTTCTCCATTGTACTTAACTCTTTTGTTTCTGCTACAACCTCTATAATTTCATCCTTCATGTCTTCCAATAGACATTCCTTAGGTTTAGGTTCATCAATTTCTTCGCATTCATCCTCTTCTTATTCTTTTGTGCCACTTGTTTGACACCCTATCACATCTTCTTTATTTCCTACAATCAAAATATCATTAGAAGGATAATCAAAATTACCTTCAACTCTTCTCTTTTTCTCCTTTCAATCTCTTTTCTTAATTTTCCCACTTGTTGTTGCAATTATATCATTCCAACTCTTATTTCTTCTTGCTCTCTCTCTAATTATCTCTGATTTTCTCAAGTCCAAAAATCCTGAAAATCCATCCAATGACAAAAGTCCTTTTCTTCTTTCTCTTTCATTTTCAAAGCCTCACAAATCCTCGACAAAAATCTTCAAATCCTCAAGTTTTACTTATGTAAACTACCTCCTTCGATAATTTGTTTACAAAACCCTCTTTCAATATTCACCAATATTATTATAAACTGCCTCATTCAATGATCTATTAACCATGGGAACCTCAATTCCTCAAACCCTCTGAAACTGTCTTCTTGTAGGTTGCACATTCATCTACAAACAAAATCCACACTCTCCACACTTAGGTCCTAGTGCAAACTACCTCCAATTGACACTTTTACCTACACTCTCAAGAACTCCTGCTCTGATACCACTGATGAAGGGAACTCCCATTACAAATATGAAATCAAACATACACAAAGAGACTTGCAAGATGGCTGCAATATGCCATTAAATTTAATATTTAAAGAAAGAAAATTAGCAACATTCTTATTTGTTTAAATCATAAAATGATTACATCAAACTGAAGCTCATGGGCTTCCTTACAATCTGGGCTTCAAACATACAAAAATTTGCAGCATAATATCTTCAAAATTCTAGCATCATTTTGACAACATTTGGGTATGCAACCACAACTTCTCCAAAATCCCCTCTCTCCAAATGAATATGCATCAATATATAGAGAATGTGTGAGAAGAAACCACCATTGGTTTCCCAAAACAACCTCCATAAACCACCAAGAATTTTAATGCCCAACTTGAGGAGAGATAAGAAAATAAAATATTAAATAATTCATTTCCTTCACCACCTTCACATGGGCACCTAACTTTTGGCCAATCATCTTGGTCAATTAGGACACCTTCTTTGACTCCTAGTTGTGGCCCCGATGGCTCCAAATACAATCATGCAACAACATGCAAAGATTGTGGCACAAACATGCAATTACATGCAAGGAATGCAATTGATCATGCATGCACATGCACCCCAAATGGTCCCCACCAAGAATTTGGATGCCCAAGAGGGTTATCTTTCCAAAATTTCCTTAGAAAATATGTATAAATGCATAATTCCCACCAAAATTATAATTACATTTTTATCCCAAGGAAAATTACAAAATTGCAAATCAAAATATTTATTCACCTATCCTCTAAGCCCTTATTGAAAATAAACCAAAATAAAATAGTATTAGTTTTGGTGATGCAAGATTGCTAGTACTCCTAGATGCCCCTGCATCATAGATGGACTAGCTAGATCTACAATGGAAAAGATAAATAAATAAGTTAGATCTAGAGTATATTTGAGTCCCTTGATATTAATTAATTGTTTAATGTGATTTGGGATAAAGGGCCTTATGATGAATGGATGATGATTGGGTAGTTTGTACATTTTTTCTTTTTGCCTCAACAAATTGTCTTATTTATGTTTCAAACATGATTATGATAATACAACACATTTTCTATTATGATCATTATTTTTTTTTAAATTATTATATTCTCTTAAGTAGACTTAGATGGTGGATTGCATTTGTTCAAATGGTATCCATGATTCCACTCTAATCAAGATAAATTTGATATTTAGATTGGGCATGTATTCATTTTCATTTGTAATAGAATAGAAATTCAAATTTGTTTTGAACAAATTAAAAAAAACATCTTCCACTTTAAGAAAATAGTTGTTCTTCAAATGGACTTAATGTTTGGAACAATTAACAATATAAAATACAATAAAATAAACCATAAAAATATTGACAAAAAATATTATTTTTAATAATGATATCTATACATTATAAGTACTTAAATGATATTTAACAAAAAAATTAAATTGCATGAAGGTCCTCATGATATTCCATCAGCCACCTTTTGATTATGTGAATCTCCCTCTTTCGAACTCGCACAAGCCATTTTGGATCCTCCATGGTTGCAAATCTAAGATCCACATGATGTCCCCCTACAATTCATTCATTTTAAGTATAAGTTTCTAATAGTAAAGTGCAATATTTATTTCTTTCATCAAACAAATAAAATTGAATTCAAACATACCTTTCTTAGCAATGATTGCCACAATGCTTTTATTTATATCTTCTAATACCCTACAATATAAATTAAAAAATCTACATGACAATGTGTTTTAAGAAAATAATAATTTAGAAATGATTCAGTACCCTCTTATTCAAAAACACAGAAAATAAGGTTGTCATCTCACCCTCCATTACTCCAAGGATCTCTCAATCCATTAAAAAATATTATATTGGTTCCAAATCGCTTAAGCACCCTCTTGATATTCTGCAATACATGTATGTGAGTAATTCACAATGATACATATAATTCCTTTACAAATCTTGAAGGAGATTCAATATATTGGTTAGACTATACTTACATGACCACCGAATTCGGTGGTGATCCAGTGTGGCCTTGGCTCAATACCATTTGTATATTCACAATCTTGAATCGTTTCTGTATAACTGAAAGTTGATTTAGGAAACATGCTTTCTATTGGATCATCCTCCATTGGCTGCATCATCTCTGTACAATACTACACCCAAACAAAGAAATACTCCCCTTACACATACTGCTCAGAAAAAATCATTTCAAACAATTATATGGTTAAACAAAAACAAAAAAAAATGAACCTGGAAATTCCAACCATTCTCTCCATGGGGATCCCTGGCTCCCAAATCAAAGCAACTCATGTTTCCTGAATAGTTATAAAATATGTTTGCTGCTCCATATAGTTGGTTTAGGATATTGTTTCCACTAGATGGATTGTCTATTGCCTTGCACATCTACACAAACAAGAGAATCATTAACAAGGTAACTTTTCAAAGTACAAAAGTAATGAAAACAAAGCCATTTGAAAAATTGTACAAGATTTTTCGAATCACTCTGTGACAAAAAGTCCATCATCATCATCATTGCAATGCATTCGTGTGCATATGTATGATAAATGGGTTTGAAATTTCATTACTTGTTTCACTGGATAGGCTGGCAAATTTTGAATAAAGTTAGCAGGGGTTGGATAATCTGCTTCTGCAGCTTCAAAGTAAGCTCCATTCAACCACCCTTCCACACTATCAACGTCACTATCTCTGTGACCAATGCCAACAAATTTTCTATGAGAATAAATAAAGAAACATTAGACAATATTATACAAAAGATTTTCTGGTCTTACTTGCAGAGTCTGAAAGATTCTTTGAGAGATCTTCTGCCGCTTGGAGTTGATGACATCTCCTCCAATACCTTCCACGACTTCTTTATTACATTGTAGCAGTTTTCGCTTTCACTCTACCAAAACCCAAAAAGCATAAGTTCAAGCCATTTCACTAAAGTTGTATTACTGTGTAGATAGGATGAAATGTAAAGAAAGTTGTGAACTGTGAATTCTGTAATCTTTCAATTTCAGACATTTTAGCTATGAAAACCTCATTAATTGTACATTACAAGGGAAGAATTGGTAATACCCTAAAGTCATTTGAGACGATGTTGTCAAAACCAGCTGGAGGTACGATGAGGTCGAAAGCCAAAATCGGAGCTGATGATGCCAATGCCCCAATTGCAATGTGTGGGTACTTCAGCCTGAACCACGCCGCTAACACTGCAAACCCATTTAACAAATACCCACATAAACAGGGTTTCATCACTGCATTTTGAAACTCATAGCACAATTATTAAAACACACTTACTTCCACCATAAGATCCTCCAAACACAACGACGGGTGAATCCTCTGCTGTCAAATTGTTCTTGAGATCTGTAATCAATATGGCAAAATCAGCCAAAGCTTGAGAGGAGCTTAGATAGCCCATTGTGGTGGCATTGCTGTAAGCTACATCTTTGCTCCCGAATGGCATTGATTCGCCATAGTAACGGTGCTGAAATCAATAAAAATCCAGACTGAGATCTGCTTGGGCTAATCACAGTAAAATAGAACCAAAATAGGTTTCCAGAGTTCATTCTGAATAAAATTACAAAGCATTTGCAACTGCCATGTAAAGAAGAAACATTCTCTAGATTTTTGTGGCCTCAACATACCACCCATCACAGGAAATACACAATTAATGCCCTAGTACATCTTTTTCCTGATAATGGGTAGTTAGATTTAGATCCAGAATGTTTTGAAAAGGTATTTATGTTATGGGTTTTTCGAAATTCTTGTTTTGATTTTGTTTACATTGAATGTACATGCTCTTATTTCCAACTAGATTTCATAAAGTAGAACCATATGTAGAGCAGAGCAGAGCAGAGAAGAGCATACCTCAATGAAGACCAGAAGCGCCTTGAATTGAGGTGCAATGTCGAACATAAAGCCTGTGTTTTGAGTAAACCATTCAATATATCCTTCGTTTCCTGTATAAACGAAGATGGGAGAATTGGATGAAGCGCCGCCCCAGTGTTCTGAGTTAATAAGATACTTCTGTTGAAATGTGACATAGCTGTGTGGAGTGAAGCTGAAATGGTCCAATGTCTGTGTGAAGTATTTGACATCATATTGTACAGAGGGAGAAGAAGTAGGAGGAAGTGAATGCTTATTCCGTCTCGTGACTCCAGGAACATGAGGAAGGAAAGCAGCAGGCACAACAGAGAGGGCGGCCAATACGACAAATGTACTAAACAGCAGGCAGCCTGCACCACGAATAGCCATCGTATGGACACATTATTCTCTCGTTTCTTATGGTATTTATAACAGAAGAAGGTATAACCGTAATCCCGCGTTTCTATGTCCAGTCATCGTCGCCTTTTCTGTTTTCTTTCTCCGGATTCAACTCATTTGCATGTCGTTTCCTATTTATGATGTGACGTTGATATTTTGATTCTCTTTATCATTGATTGATTATGTGACAGTCTTACCGATTGTGAATGTAGTAATTCATTGGTTGTGTTATTTTTAGTTACCTAGTAGTTAAGTAATACTTAGTTAGCAGATAATTACAATTACATAGTTTTTCATTCTAATTTTCTATATGATAACATATTTCATTTGATTAAGAAAGGGTTATTATGAGACATGATTGTATAATTAGTCAATAGATTATATATAGCAAGTAACTATTGAGTCATTTTTAATTGTTGTTTAATGGTAAATCAGCTATCATTTAATGGTAAAAGCCTTCAAAATATTGTCAGATAAATATTGATTTGATAGATGGGAACATTCTATTTCCATTTGCAGTGTTTTTTGTCGATGGCAACTTTCATTTTATTTGCATTAAGCAAATATTTCATAATGGAATTGTCCAAGTTTATTTCATTCTATTATTTAGCATTTATTATTAAGTGTTTAATTTAGACACATGCAACTAGAATTTGCATGCATAAATACGTACTCTCTAACATATTAACATACATATAATTTTCTATGTCAATAGGTTACATATAGTGTGAGATTTGAGTCTGAAACAAGTCTCATGTCTCCAAACTACTGTTGAGTCGTTAGAAAACAAGTTTCAATTGTTGTTTAATGGTAAATCAGCTATCATTTAATGGTAAAAGCCTTCAAAATATCGGGCAAAAGTCTCCAAAATCTCACTATCACATAAAAGTCAGATAAATATTGATTTGACAATTAGATGGGAACATTCTATTTCCATTTGCAGTGTTTTTTGTCAATTTGATGGCAACTTTCATTTTTCATTTGCATTGCTTTATGTTTTAACTCTATGCAAATATTTCATAATGAAATAATACTTAATTTCTTGATGCAAAAAATCTAGAATTGTCCAAGTTTATTTCATTCTATTATTTAGCATTTATTATTAAGTGTTTAATTTAGACACATGCAACTAGAATTTGCATGCATAAATACGTACTCTCTAACATATTAACATACATATAATTTTCTATGGGTGTAATCCTTGAACCTCCTTTAGATGCAAGTGCTAGGCATAATTTTTTAAATGTGCATCTATAGCTAATAGATTAAAATAGCTTTAAAACTAAAAAAGTGGTATTACAAATCATAATTAAAAAAGCTAAAAGTTGCTTTTTTTGTTATGTTGGAGTTTTTTGTCAGCTCCTATACATTATTGTACTACCATTGTAGAGTTACAGAGAATTTCTCTTCTCACAATTATACAATATATAATTATTTTCTCATAATATATAAAAGTTAAAGATTTAGACTAAATATTCTAGTAAAATACTTGTAGATTGAACTAGTTGAATAGAAATCCATTGATAATCAAGTAGAAGTGTGTAAATTATTGTAGAAGATTGTCAACTGACCACTTCTATTCTTCTTACAATAAAGATAAAGATTGTATTTATGGATCTTGTAGAAACATTTGATTGAAACCAAAGTTTGAGGACTCTGTGAGTCCTGGAAAAGACTCTTGGGACTCGCGAATCTTAGGGCTCATCGAGTCGACTCGCCAAGGACTCTCAAGTTGAGTCCTGGAGAGTCCAGGCTAGGACTCTCAAGTCTTGGCAAGTGACTGGCATGAGTCCTAGAGTCAGAATCCCGAGTCCCAACTTAGGACTCTTAGCATCACCTGGAAACAATGAGTATGAATGTTTAAAACTTGTTTATTGTTTGTTTTTTTCATTTGAAAATTTGAAACTATGAGTATGAATGATGAAATTTCAAATATTGAGTGTTTAAAGATCATATAACATGTGTAATATTTGAATTATGAGAAATTGATAATCAAATTAAGCTCTTATGTTCTCTAACTGCATTAATTTATTTTTGTTCTTTTGTAAAAACTACGGTTTTCTTCTTTGTCGAGTCCTAGCCGAATTTTTTGCTGAGTCTGAGCCCTGAGTCCTGAGTCTAAATCCTATTTTGAACAGCCGAGTCCACGCCGAATCCGAATTTTCAAACTTTGATTGAAACAACCATCCACACCTTACCATTGATCTCAAAATCATTTAAATTTAATCGAAATTCATTCTTAAATCAGATATACCAAAGAAACCCAAGAGCTAGTAAAATAGTTGAAATTTATTCAGTCAATGATATACTTGTGTGTTGAAATGTGACAGCTCTATGAAGAGATGCTGAAACAGTCCACATCTGCGTGAACTATATGACGTCATATTGAACGGATGGAAAAGAAATAGAAGGTAGGGCATGATTATCATGACTCCATGAACATGAAGAAAAGAAGCAACATTTGCCACAGAAAGTCCAGCCAACACAGCGAATGTACGAAACTGCATGTGAACAAATTATTTCCCTTCTTCTTTACATAGTATTCATAACTCCCACGTTTCTGTATCCAATCATCATCGCCTTTGGTTTTGTTTTCTTCTCTAAATTCAACTCCCTCATCTTTTCTTCACATGCTACTACTTGAATCTGCTGCTATATTTGTGGGTTAGGTTTATCATTTTACTTGAATCTGCTATGCACATCTATATAAATTAAATCCTTCTTGTTCTTATATCATGCTTACATGCATAATATGTTACATCGATGAATGCATTTGGTGATACCTTAGCTAATAGAGTTAAATAATGGTTTGATCCATATCATACTTATTATAAATCCTTCAATGATTTTTCATGCTCTTTCCTAGATTATTTTGTTCTTATCCTTAGACAATGTTTTACTCATGACTCTCATTTTTTCTCTTCTAGTGGCCCTTCTAAATAGTGGATCTTGTACATTTTCTATGCATCATGATAATCTACCTCTTTTTGATGAAAACACTCCTTTGGATCATTTCATCCTTTCTCATGATATATCCTTGAGTGGTTGGATGTATTCTTGAATAATTGTGGAGTGCATTCTCACACACTTTTGTTAAACAAACACATGATGTAGATATACCCAATGATGAAGAATAATATGCAGATATTTTAAAGGTTTTACTTGATATATGTGAGGATAATGTGTCACTCATTGGTGATATATCTCCTTGTCCTATCTGACTATCACACTTGATTGACATATAAATATGGCTATAATAATTGTGGAGTGCATTCTTACACACTTTTGTTGAACAAACACATGATGTAGATATACCCAATGATGAAGAATAATATGGAGATCTTTTAAAGGTTTTACTTGATATATGTGAGGATAATGTGTCACTCATTGATGATACATCTCCTCATCCTATCTAACTATCACACTTGATTGATATATAAATATGGCTATAATAAATGTTGATCATGATCTTTTACATTCCCTTATGTGTAGCTTGAATTACTTAAAACATTATGTCGATGATCATGAACCAAACATTAAACTAAATAGTATTACTAGGTTGATATTACACAATGAATTGGCATATAAAATTTGGATTTAACCTTCACTTTGAGTGGATTTGTGATAACATATTTTTAAAAATATGATGGAAGAGGCAATCCATTACTACCTTTACAATATTTTTATGTTGTGTGCCTCCCTTTTTTCACAAAGATCAAATTATCACTAAAATATTCCATACAAACTTAAGTAGCCATGCACTAACATGTTTTTATTCATTACCACATACTTCTATCACCTTCTTTGAGGATTTGGCCACTTCAATCTTAAAATACTTTTTATTATAATATTGATCCTTTAAAGACACGTGTTACTAAGCTTGTGAGATGTAAGAAAAAAGATAAAGAGCCAACTAGAGAAACGACTAACATGAGCTTTACCTTACAAGATGATAAATTCAAAATATATTTATTTATGGTTTACTTCCCCTCTTTAAAATCCAAGTGCATTTCAACCCTCATCATTTATTTTCATATGTATGTACTATTATTTGCATATGTGAGTATGATTTCTTGGAATATCCTCTTTTATATTATCAACATATTTCTAGCACTTTTCTTTAAATATTCATGGATTAATGTAATTATCATAGGGTGACCCCACAAAACTGGTTTACAATTCCATTGAGGAAGGAAAATTGCAAAAACACCCCCATGAAGAAAATTTTGAGTTTTGGGGGGTTTGAACGAACTTAGGGTCCGAGAAAACCCAAAAGGGGGTTCGCTCGAACCACCCTTCAAGCAAACCCTATTCAATGATGGGACACACATTCTCCACGTTTTCTAGAATGAAAACAAAAGAAAATTTTGAAAAAAGGGGGGTTCGCTCAAACCCCCCTTCGAGTGAACCCCCCTTCGTTTGAAAGGTCAAGGGGGGTTCACTTGAAGGGGGGGTCGAGCAAAACCCCTTTTTCCTCCTCCTCTCCCTCTTGCACCAAATTTCTGCAAAAATTTTCCCTTCAAAGCTTAGGTTGAGGATGAAAATGGAGGAGACTTCACAGACCTAACTAGATGATGGTAGTCCTCAGAACGAGCTATCCATCAAATATTATTTTAACATGTTTTGGTTTTATTATGTATTTTTTTTAGTTTGATTAAACTTAGGTTTTTCACGGTCGAAAATCAAACTCTCTATTCTACGCATGTGGAAAAATAGCAAATTATCAAAAAAAATTGAAAAAATCAATGCACTAGATATTGATGTCCTTGATCCAACAAAAGAAAAAATGAATTTTGATACATACAAAAACAGTATGCTTTAGCTAGTGAATCATGTTTGAATTGTAATTGGTTTGACTTTGAAACTTAATTACGAAAAAAATATTCAATGAAATGCTATGAAACCAATTACATGCACTAGATATCATAGTTACAAGTCTAAATTCGAAAAAAATAGAATTTTATCCTTCATAGAGAAAATTTTATGTGTTAGCTAGTAACGTCACTCTTTAAAAATGGTGTTTACTGTTAAAAACTAGTTTTTGAAGGAGATGGAAAAAGAAGTGCAATCTAATTCCAAAAATTCTGAAAAAAAATATTTAGAATCTACAAACAAAATGTCACAAATCACTAGTTTGCATCATCTTCAAATTCCTCACGGTTTAGCTGTTATAGGTGCCGAAAGTGAAGATTTAGTTAAAACATTCAGTTCAATGTCCAGTTTAGCCAATAATTGTAAACCAGTATTGTGGGATCACCCCACATTATGGAGGTAATAAGGATTTACCTAATGATGACTGACATATTAGAATATTTTTTGGAATGCAAGATATATTGAAACAACTTATGTAGCACAAATATGTCTAATCTTGTATCACATCATATACATGGACATTCTATGAATAGATGCATCAAACTCAAACATCAAATTCAAGATCTTATCTAGATCAAAGATGGTACAAGTTGAGGACAACCATATTATTAACTTGTACATGATGAGGATCTTTCTACTATTAGTTAGCCTATTAGTTCAATTGATCATAAAACAATGTATATCAAAGTTTCACATGAGATAAAAGAGAAATCTCATAATAGTTAATATTTAATATTTACATTGGTTGTTTTCAAGACTATATCACACTTTGTATCGTTACATCACATTATTAACTAAGTGGGTACATTTTATAATGAAATCTAGATAACCCCATTGGGGAATTGATTCTAATGATACATTTTCAAAGAAAATCATCAAGACACCTAATGAGAATTATTTCATTACTTTGATATCCTTCCCTATCCTTCTTATTACTTGCTCCATTCTGTACTCTCTACTTTTAATATTTTTTAGGAAAGCTCTTTATCAAGCATGTTGTTGTTAATTCTTAGTTTAGAGATGTGTGATAGATGCTACTCATCAAGCATGTTATTTCATGTTTTGTAGGTTTTTACAAATGCAAGTTCATTATGAGAAGAATTGAAGAATGATATATGCTACTTTTCATAGATCTAATATCCTTTAAGTTTCTATGTTAGTGCATTTTTTTATTTTCCTATTATCTACATCTTTCCTACACTTTTTAATTAAGCTTTCTTAGTTTAATAATGTGAGTACTTGTATGAGTCACATGAGGTGTCAACATCTTTCCAAGGAGATATGTTTACTATTCTTGAATACACTTAGTGTACTCTCCTTATTGGTTGTATTTTCCACCTCCTTACTTTCACTTAGTCTATGTATACTCGCTCTCCTAGCTTTTTTTCATCACTTTGTATGTTTTAGTTTCATTTTGTTATTCTTTCCTAATTCCATTTTTCTTTTTGAGAATTAATTTTCTCTTGCAGAATAACTCTATAATGTTATTTTGATTTCTTTAATCATATTTATTTATAGCTTTATGGTTTTTATTTCTTGCACTAAATATTGGGTTATCATCTATCTTGTAGATTCTAATCTAGTATTAGAGAATTTGGTATTACTTTTAAAGAGCCTTCATGTAAATTTCTTTAGTTCTTAAATTTGTATTTATTTTTGAAGGGTAGAAGCATATTCAGATTCATAATATTGTTTTTTGGATAGTTCATCCTTATATTACAAAAAATAATTATATTAAATTTTCTAGTTTGATTAACTTCATTGTCACGGAAAATTAATCGCAAACTTTTAATGCGATGAACTTTTTGCGGCAGTGAATTGCTGGTGGTGAATTTTCCTTGAGGTGAATTTTTCATGGCAGTGAATTTTCCTGCAATGAATTGTTGGCGGTGAATTTTCCAGCAGTGAATTGCTAGCTGTGAATTTTCCTAGAGCCATAGTTGCTAAACCATGACGAATTTGAAGATGATGCGAACTAGTGATTTGTGGCATTTTATCTATCGATTCTAAATATATATATTTTTTAAATTTTTGGAAGAAAATTGCATTTCTTTTTCCATTTCCTTTGAAAACTAGTTTTTAATAGTAAACACCATTTTTAAAGAGTGATGTGTACTTGCTAAAACATAACTTTTTTTTCTATGAAGGATACAATTCTATTTTTTTTAATTTAGATTTATAACTACGATATCTAGGGTGCATGCATTTGGTTTCATAGTGTTTTATTGATTTTTTTTTTAATTAAGTTTTGAAGTCAAACCAATTACAATTTAGACATAAGTTTACTTGCTAACACAACTATTTTTTATATGTATCAAAATTCATTTTTTTTTGTTGGATCAGGGACATCAATATCAAGGACATAGATAGTTTTTAGAATTTTTTTTGATAATATATTTTTTTTTCCACATGTGTTACAAAATAGAGAGCTTCATTTTTAGTGAAAAAACCTACTTTCATAAGAAATAAAAAAATAAATATAATAATTAAATTAAATACATTTAAAATTATACTTTTTGGGAAATAAGGAATACATTCTTACAAAACATAAATTTTAAATGAATTCATTTGATCCCCCAAAAGGTAAATCAAAAGTGGTTTTTTATTAGCATTTTGATAGGTGTCTAGAGGAGACTCCATTAAAGGTATGGTTTAAAACTAGCAGGGTTCTATCCAAGGGGGTTGATCTAAGGGGGTTTGATCAAACCCTCTTCAATTAAAATCCTTTAAATGGATTTTTTCAAGGCTTAAATCATTATATTTTCTATAAATATGTGATTTCAAAATGTCCCATCTAAAGTGTAACCCATTATTGTGCAACACCCATTTTCCACCTCATTCCTTTCACTTAGTCTATATATACTTGCTTTCCTAGCTTTGTTTTCATCACTTTGTATGTTTTAGTTTCATTTTGTTATTCTTTCCTAATTCCATTTTGCTTCTTGAGAATTAATTTTCTCTTGGAGAATAACTCTATAATGTTATTTTGATTTCTTTAATCATCTATATTCGTAGCTTTATGGTTTCTATTTCTTGCACTAAATATTGGGTTATCATCTATTTTGTAGATTCTAACCTAGTATTAGATAATTTGGTATTACTTTTAAATATCCTTCATGTAAATTTCCTTAGTTTTTAAATTTGTATTTATTTTTGAAGAGTAGAAACATATTCAGATTTGTAATATTGTTCTTTGGATAGTTCATTGTTATATTACAAAAAAAAATTATTAACTTTCTAGTTTTACTAACTCCATTTCCTTATCAAGAAGCTTAATTACTTCAACAAATATATTTTTATCAAACATAGCTAAACCAAGTAGGTAAAGAGCCTTAGTAGATAATTTTTCAAGCTCCAAAACATTCTTAGAATCAACTATTGAACACACACCTAAATATTGAGAGGGGGGATGAATCAATATTCTATCAAATCTCAAAGCCTCTGGAGAAAATTGAAACTTAAACTTTATAGCACAAATAGAAACATGAAAGATGAACACAATGTATAACACCAGAAAACACTAGATATACGTGGAAAACCCTAGAGGGGAAAAAATGTTGTGAGAAATGCTACTAGGAGCTACTATCTTAATCTAGCCTCACAAATGAATAATAGTTTACAAGTTTGTTTTAGGGATACAACCCAAGGAAGCTACTACTCCTTATAGAAAGGTTTTAGGGTCACTCCCAAGGAAGCTACAACCCAAGGAAACAACTACTCCCTAAGCTAAGAAAAAACTCAAAAAAGATTATAGCATGATAGTCCTTTCACTGTCTAAATCTAGAAATTAGGCTCAATCCTTTTGATGATTGCAATTTTTCTTTTTCCCCTTCTCTTTTGATGATTGTGATTCTTCTTTGACAACTTTTCTACAACTTACTAGCTCACTGCTTTCAACCTTCAAGAAGTTTTTCCTTTGTCTCACTACCTCCAACAAAAAATTAGGCACACTATTCACTTCACTTCTATCATAGAGATATTATCAAATTGAATCCGAACAGGATCTACAAATTTTTCTCTTTCTCTTTTAGTCGCTTACACAAAAATCATAATGCATTACTCATCCAAGTGATGACACACCAAACCTAGATCAACTAGGTTTACCATATATACATGATATTACATTGATTACATTACATATATGTCGACCTACAACAAAGAATATTACAATTACAAGTTGGTCAAAGATCAATCAACAACATGAAATGTGTAGAGGGAAAGATCCAAAAGGACTACACACAACACCAGGAAGAGGAACACACCTTGTGAATTCCAACACATGCTTAACTTGGTCCTAAACACTCTTCACATCTTTGGTCTTCAATGAACAACATTTGTACGCTTCACAAATTCAAATTAGGTTAGCCATAAGCAAGAAAACATGAAACTTGTAGCAAGTTAGCCTTCACAACATAGGCAGTACACATGAAAGATAAAACATTACTTGCACTTCTCTCAGATGAGTTGACATGACCCATACAGCACATCCAAACACTCTATGAACTCCATGCAACCTTGAACTTGTGGTGCATACCTTCAACATACCCTAGTTGGCCAAGCAAAAGCATAACCCAACAACACCTTCATTCCAAACCACAGCCTATTCTGGAGAAAATAGAAAACACTTTGTGGAGCAACAAAAAACATCACGCGATACTCAATAATACTCATATACATCCCATTCACAACTTCATGCAACAACAAGTTGGCACAAGCCAACAAACATTGAAACTAGTCATCGAACAACATAGGCCTAAACTTTATCACCTTCAAATTTCTCTACAAAAGGACTAGTTAATGATATGAAACTTTGGATATAGCACCTTCACAACACTATGAACTTAACTTCCAATCTGTTTAACCATATCTGAAAACATGAAGGAATGCAAATCCAACTTCTACACCTCTGAAAGCACCTTCACAGAATCAACACACTCTTCAAACTGTCACACACAAACACATCTTTTTAGAACCCAAATGAACTAAAACTTGGATCACACATATCTTGGCACATCATAAAGCCACTTTCCAAACCGTAGGAGCAAAGCATCAACAACATAGAAATGCAAAGCATTTCTTAGAGGCTCTAGCAACCAAATAGTCATTCTACAACACTCTTTTGACATCAACAACTCTCTTACATAATGACAACCACACTACAATAAACTCAAACATACTTTTAACATCAATGATAACCAATCTTATCAAGCTACAACAATCTCCACCATTTTCATTGATGGAAAAACCATCCTCACACCACTTTGGTGCACAAACTCTCTCCCCCTTTAGGTGCACATTTCTCTCTCCCCTTTTGACATCAAGGACAAAGGGAAAATGGAATTTCTCTCTTTTCAAGAATAATTTATCCTCTTCAAACTCTCCCCCTTTGATGTACATTATCTCCTTTTTGAAACAACTTATAGGCTCCCCCTATCAACAAGAACCACTACATGCTCCTCTAATCTAGGTAGCCACCATCAGTTTAGGAAAAAGGATATGACTTGAATTACTCCCCCTAAACAAATGCACCAACTATGCATCTAGCAAGAAAAAGGATAAATAATTTCCCTTAACTTATGTTAGAGATAGTCAAATATATCCTTTGCAAGTTCCTTTGTGAAAATGTTTGCAATATGATCCTTTGTAGGTACATACTCCAAATTGACTTCTTTATCTGCAACCTTCTCTCTCAAAAAGTGATACCTAATTGATATGTGCTTGGTTTTAGAATGCATCACTAGATTCTTGGAAATATTGATAGCACTTGTGTTATCACATAGAATAGGAATAGGCTCATCATACTTTATCTTGATATCCTTCAAAGTTTGCTTCATCCACAATACATGAGTACAACAAGATGCTATTGCAATATACTTTTCTTGTGTAGTTGATAAGGATACTGAATCTTTCTTCTTACTATGCCATTAAACCAACCTGCTTCTTAAAAATAAAGTACCACTACTAGTACTTCTTTTATCATCAACACAACCAACCCAATTAGCATCAGTGTATGCACTTAGATCATTTAGTCATTACCTTTTAGATACCATAATCCATAACCAGAGTTCTTTTCAAGTATATGAAGATTCTCTTGACTGCCTTCACATGATTTTCTTTAGGGTTAGTTTGAAATATTGTATCCAAACATACCACATGCATGGAATTAGGTTTAGAAATAGTTAAATAGAACAAGCTTCCAATCATAGATCTATATAACATTTGATCAACTAGGGGAGACTCATCATGTTTGCTCAAATGGTAGTCAATTACCATAGGAGTACTCACTGGTTTACAATCTTCCATTCCAAACTTCTTCAGCATCTCCTTGACATACTTTTCTTGAGAGATAAAGATACCATCATAGAAATTTCAAACTCCTACATTTCTTCATAAAACTTCTTGTACATTTCATCATTACCACCAAATATTATATCATCAACATATACAAAAACTAAAAAAATATTTCATCCTTGATATTGAACTAAAGATTACTATTTGTGGTACCTTTCTTGAATCCTTGTTGAAGAAATACTTATACAACCTTGCATACCAAGCCCTAGGAGCTTGTTTCATACCATACAATTCATTTTTGAGTTTTCTCACCATGTTTGGTTCTTTTGATAACTGTAATCTATTAGGTTGCTCTATGTATACTTCTTCCAAATCTCCATTCAGGAAAGAGCTAATTTAACATCCATTTGATATACCTTAAAGCCCTTGTGGGCAGATAAAGCAAGAAATTTTTTGATTTCTTACATTCTTTCTACTGGAGAAAAAGTCTCCTCAAAATCAATTCCTTCTACCTATTAATAGCCTTTACATACCAATCTTTCTTTTTTTCTAACATATTCTCCTTCCTTATTCAACTAATTTTTGAATACCCACTTAGTTCCTATCACATTTTTGTGCCTAGGCCTTGGAACCAATTCCCAAGTCTAATTCTTCTCAATTTTATTCAATTCTTCTTCCATTTCTTGTATCCATTCTTCATATTTTCTAGCACCAACAAAAGTTTTTGGTTCTATCTTTGATAACAAATAAAATTTTACTTGTTCATTTTTCTTTGCAATTCTTCTCCTAGTCTACACTCCTTCATTCTTGTCTCCAATAATCTAATCCTCTGAATGATTTCTTTTAAAACATACTTTGTAGGGGTTTAACTATGCTTTGTTGTTGCTTCTTCTTTCTCTTCAACTTCTTCTTCGTCTTCGTCTTCTTCTAAGAAGGGAGGTGCATCAAATCCATAGTCCTCAATTTCATTCATATTTTTATGTAGATCTTCATCAACCTTCACATTTTTACTTTCAACTATTCTTCCCAATCTCTTTTTGTAGTGCCTGTATGCTTTACTTTGAGATGAATATCCAAGAAATAAACTTTCATCATATCTTGAATCAAACTTCCCCAACACATCTTCATCTCTTCTAATGTAGCATTTTCTTCCAAAGACTCTAAAATACCTGACAGTTGCAAGTCTTCCATACCACAACTCATAAGGGGTCTTAGTGTTGTTCAACCTTAACAATCCTCTATTAAGAATATAGATTACAGTATGAAATTCTTCTCTCCAATAAACATCGGGCAGATTTGCTTCCATCAACGTGATCCTTGCCATCTCTTGAATAGTTCTATTTTTCCTTTCCACTAACCCATTTTTTTGAGGAGTTATAGTAACAAATAGATGCCTCTTTATTTCATGTTTTTCACAAAAATCATTGAACTCATTTGAAGAGAATTCACCTCCTCTATCAGACCTCAAACATTTGATCTTTGCATTCATTTCATTCTCAACCATTTATTTGAAAATCTTGAATCTACTAAACACATCAAATTTATCTTTCAAGAAAGTAGCCCATGTCATCCTAGAGAAATCATAAATAAAAACCATTAAATACCTTTCGCCTTTGAAATTTCTTATTCTAGTAGGTCTGTACAAATCATTATGTACCTACTCCAATGGTCTACAAGAATAATGTTCTTTAGACTTGAAACTTATCCTTGTTTTTTTTCCAAATTGACATTCCTTGCATACAATACTTATAGGCTTGATTATCTTAGGCATATCTCTTACTACATGCAATGACTTGATCTTCACAAGATTGTCAAAGTTATTGTGTCACATTCTCCTATGCTAAAGCCAACATTCACTTGTGTGTCCCAAAAGAAACATTCTCCCATTAACATCCCTTAGACTGTATTTGCCACCACTTTTCCTAGATCCTTTTGAAACCAATTTTTCAAAATTCACATCCACTTCATTGAACAAGGGATTGTATCCATTTCTACACATTTGAATCAAACTAAGAAGATTGTGCTAGAGACATTTTACATAAATAACATCTTATGTCTTATTCTTTCCATCAATACTTATAGAACCTTTTCCACCATTCTACACTGAAGTATCATCTCCAAGCTTGACTATGCCACCATTCCACTTCATCAGTTTGAAAAAAATGTTCTTATCTCATGTCATGTGGTTGGAACAACCACTTTCAATTATCCATGATTTTTCCTCATCTTTCACATGAAATGTAGTACACACAACACTTGTATCTTTAGCTTTATCTTCAGTCTTCTTAGTAGCCAAAAACAAGACTTCATCTTCCTTATCTAGACCATTGGAATCATCATCTTTTGTAGAGCAAGAATCTTCCATGGAGTATCTATGATGTTTCCTCATCTTTCACATTAAATGTAGTACACACAACACTTGTATCTTTAGCTTTATCTTTAGTCTTCTTAGCATCCAAAAACAAGACTTCATCTTCATTATCCGGACCACTAGAATCATCATCTTTTGTAGAGCAAGAATCTTCCATGGAGTAGAGACTCTTATTAACCTTATTTCTTCTAGGCTCTTTGTTTCTCTTTTCATAATTTTTCAAGGGACATTTAGAAGAAAAGTGACCAACCTCTCCACACTTGAAACATTTTAAAGGTAGCTTACCTTTGTACTTTTTGGTACCCCTCTTCAACTTCCTTACAAAATCTGGTTTTTCTTCATTAGTGGCACTATCTAGATGAAATGATTCATACATTTCCTTCTTGTTGGATTTGAAGGTTGCTTCCTTCTTTGGAACTTCTTTGTCAAACTCTCTCATTTAAAATGCAATAAGGGTACCATATAATTGATCCAAATCTCTAGCTTCTTTAATAGAAAATACTTTAGAACTATAATATTTAGGATGAGATCTCAATACCTTTTTGACCACCATATATTATTCAAGGTTTTCACCAAGTACTCTAATTGAATTTACCACTTCATCTACCCATAGTACATATCTAGAAATATCTTCATCCTCTAACTTTTTTTAGGTTCTCAAACTTGCCTTTGTAGATCTACAGCTTGGCTTGTTTCACTTTGATGTCTCCTTCATAGATTCCACTAAGCTTATCACAAATCTCGTTTGCTAACTTGAATTGCACTACCTTTACAAGGTTAGAATTTGATAGAACACTCAAGATAACATTCTTTACCTTTCCATTGTTCTTATAGGCCCTAATTGCAGTCGGATCAGTTGGAGGAGTAGCAAGAATAGTATATCCATCTTTGATAAATTTTCAAACACCATACCCCAAAGAGGACATATGGGTTTCCATCTGAAATCTCCAAAAAACAAAATTTATTCCATAAAACCTAGGCACCTTGTGAGATCCTTCTTGTTCCATCCTAAATCTTCCTCAAGCTATTAGACTTCTTCTAAGGAACCAGCCTCTAATACGAATTGTTGAACACACACTATAATATTGAGAGGGGGGTGAATCAATATTTTATCAAATCTCAAACCCTCCAGAGAAAATTGAAAATTGAACTTTACAACAAAAATAGAAACATGAAAGATGAACATAATGCACAACACCAGATGTACATGGAAAAACCTAGAGGGGAAAACCCACGGTGAGAAATGGTGCTAGGAGCTATTGTCCTAATCCAGCCTCATAAATGAATAACAGTTTACAACTTTGTTTTAGTGCTACAACCTATGGAAGCTACTACTCCATGTAGAAAGTTTTTATAGTAACTCCCAAGGAAGCTACAAATCCCTACAAAATTTTTTAGGGCTACAACCCAAGGAAGAAACTACTCCTTGAACTAAGAGAAAACTCAAAAAATATTACAATATGACAGTCCTTTCACTTTCTAAATCTAACAATTAGGTTTCATCCTTTTGATGATTTCAATTCCACCTTTTCTCTTCTCTTTTGATGATTACAATTCTTCTTTGAAAACTTTTATGTAACTTCTTCAAATGTCTTCTCTGTAGCTTACTAGCTCACTACTTCTAGCCTTCAAGAAGTTTTTCCTTTGGATCACTACCTCTAGCAAAAAATTAGGCACACTCTTCACTTCCCTTCTATCATGGAGATATGATCAAATTGAATCCAGACAAGATCTACAACTTCTTCTCTTTCTCTTTCAATCACTTTCACAAACATCATAATGCATTACTCATCCTTGATGACACACCAGACCTAGATCGACTAGGTTTAAAATATATACATGATATTGCATTTATTACATTACATATGTCAGCCTACAACAAAGAGTATTACAATTAAAATTCATCCAAAGATCAAAAAACAACATGAAACATGTAGAGGGAAAGACCCAAAAGGACTGCATGCAACACCAAGAAGAGGAACATTCCTTGTGGATTCCAACATATGCTTAATCTAGTCCTAAACACTTCACAACTTCGGTCTTTTAATAATGAACAACATCTACACGCTTCACAAAATCAAACTAGGTCAACCATAAGTAAGAAAACATGAAACTTGTAGCAAGTCACCCTTTAAAACATAGGAGGTACACATGAAAGATAAAAAATTACTTTCACTTCTCCCAGATGAGTCAGCATGACCCATAAAACACATCCAAACACTCCATGAACTCCACTCAACCTTAAAATTTTGGTGCATATGTTCAACATACCCTAGTTAGCCAAGCAAAAGCATAACCAAACAACACCTTCATTCCAAACCACAACTTATTTTGGAGAAACTAGAAAACATCTTGTGGATCAACATAAAACATCACATGATAATCAGTAACACTCACATGCATCCCTTTCACAACTTCATGCAGCCACAAGTTGGCACAAGCCAACAAACATTGAAACCAGTCACTGAACAACACCATCCTGAAAAATTGTCACCTTCAACATTCTCTATGGAAGGAATAATGATATAAAACTTTGGATATAGCACCTTCACAAAACTATGGACTTAACTTTTGAACTGCATAACTATATATTAAAATGTGGAGGAATGCAAAGCCAACTTCCACACCTCTGAAAGCACCTTCACAAAATCAACACAGTCTTCAAAATTTCACACACAAAAACATCTTTCTAGAACCCAAATGAATTGAAACTTGGATCAAACATGTTCTGACACATCATAAAGTCACTTTCTAAATCATAGGAGCAAAGCATCAACAATGGAAAAATGCGGAGAATTTTTTAGAGACTCTAGAAATCAAACAATGAGACTGCAACACTATTTTGACATCAACTCTCTTACATCAATGACAACCACACTGCAAAAAACTCAAACATACTTTTGACATCAACAACAACCAAGTTTATCAAGCTACAACATCAACCTCACCCTACTTTCAATCTTTAATTTTCTTGTAACAAATTTCTCTATTTGTCTAATAAATTATCTTGTAAGGATATAAGGTTATTACCTTGAGAGACCTTCGATTCACCAATTATGACATGGTTCCTAATTTTTACATTAGAGTACAATTTTATATTATATTTCTAGTGGCTCATAAGAGGTCTTCAACTTACTAATGATCAAAGAGCCTAGAATAATGTGACCTTCATTGAAATGGAATAGAATCAAGTAGAGAAAGAAGGTAGATAAATGAGATTTAAATTTGATACTAAGAAATGTCTGGATACAATATTTTAAACTAAATGAAGAGATGGAAAATAAAAACCCATTATTTACATCTATTCTTATTTATAAAGAAAATATTCTAGAACTTGAAGAGAAAAGAAAAGGATTCCTCTACAATATTTGATCCACTATCAAGTCCCTCTTTTATAAATATTAATTGAAAAAAAACTATGTTGCACACAACTTATTTGAAAAAAAAAACTACTGTCACTACCAACAACCGCTCCTCTTGGGGATTGGTTGTTCTCATTCATTCTAAGTTTGGGACCCTGCCTCTGGTGGTCTTTTGGCTGGTGGTTCTTATTGCTGACGTGTGGCTGATGAGGGGGTTTGTGGTCTTCTCTCGGGCTGAGCTGCTTCATGTATATTTTATATTTGCTCAGTTCTTTTGGCCTTTTGTGAAGGCTCAGAAGTTGGTTAGCGATGGACATGCTGCTAGGTTTTTTTCTTTGGATACCTAGATAAGTTCTAATGGTAGTGTTGTTAAGGTGGACCCTTGGTGCTCATTTGCTATCCCTATCCACAATTTTTTGTTGGTGCAGTGTTTACCAAAGGATGTTACGGTTTTTTTCTTGGTTGTTGTATTAGCTATCTCCTCTGGTCCTATGGAGGTTGACCTCCCTCAACTGGTCCTATTGAGGTGGGAAATGCTCCTATGGAGGTGGAGGTGGAGGGTGCTGGTGAATTCTAGATGCAGTGGTCTTGCTGCTTGTAGCATCCTCTCCAATAGAGGAGAGCTCACTCCTTTAGAGGTGGTTGTGGTGGTGGTTTCCTATTACTAGAATGTTTGTAAGGGGTTCTTGCTATTGGAGCTATCCTTGGTTGATATGGGCTCCTTGGCTTCTCTTGGTATGTTGCAGGTTGGGTGGTGGTCTAAGTTCTTCTTTATGTCCAAGCAAGTGGAGATGATTAGGGTTTAATGGTGTCTGATACCAATATTTTGGTTACTTATATTGGCTCTACGGTGTCTTCCATGAGTGGTTGGTTTGTTGATGCCTAGTTGATGTAGGCAGTTTCTATGTATCTCTAAGGGTTTATGGTCCCGACTAAAACCAAGTTGTATAAGGGGTTTTTGGCCCCTGCTTGTCTGTTTGATGCAACATATGTAGTCTTGTTCATCTGTTAGAAGTTGTTGTGGTGTTGTTGTTGGTTTGCAACTTGCCTTCCTTTGTACTGGGTTTCGGGCCCCATCAAAACCTATTTTTACCTCTAATCAAAACAAACTTCTCTAATAAAATAATTCATATGAATAGATAATCACGACTCTCTTTTAAATAAGATGATCTATATAGTATCAACTTTAAGGAAACAATTAGTCAAATAAATTAAAAATAAATAAAAATACAAAAAAAGTTGTACCTTTTTCCTATCTATGTTTTGTTGACTAAAACCAGTGCTAATTTTAGCAAGTAGGGTTAGAAGGGAAAACTCAAGAGCTAAAATTATTAATCGTGCTCCAAATTTAGTGTGTTTGGTGATTTAACAATGTCAATTACATACTCACTAATATTTTTTAGTTTCATTTATTTTGAGGATACCAAAATTTGGCTTGAAATATGTTGCACTCCCCAAAATAGTTTTGAAAACTAATGGAAAATATTTGTGTATGCAAGATGTCATTTATTTATCTCCAAAATAAAAATTATTTGTGTTATAATCAAACTTTGCATGCATGTATTTTTCATCTTTAATAAAAAGAGTGTGTCCTCTCGAAATAGAAAGCGGGTCCATTTCTTCCTTTCTCATAAATACATTAATAGATGCCTCTTAAAATTCCTTTGAAAATGGTCTAAATTAAAGCCAATTTTTTTTTTTAAAGCCACATCCTCTTCAACAAGGAGAACATAACTATCTCCAAATATATAAAATAGATCCTCCCTTTGGTCTCCCTCGTGGATAAAAATGCATCTTTGATTGATACTATTGCAATCATCTTCAAAAAAAAAAAAAAAACCCTTAAATGAGTCAACAACATCATCATCCAAGTCCTCAATATCTTACCAAACAAGCTCATCCAAAAGACACAATGACTCTTCATCTACAAATGAGCACTCGTAAATTTCCATTGAAGCCAATAAGTTATTTATTTTTAGCTTCAATGAGTCCTATAATGTTTGATATTTTATTTAAAATGCATGGCCCTCTCTCATTCTTTTGCATGATATTTTTTCATAAAAATTATATTTTCTTTTTCTATTTATCATTGAAAACATAAAATAAGTTATTGAATTAGTCAAAAACTAGCTTCTAGGATATAGGGATATTCCTAAATCTATATTTTTTATGTGTAAAGAATAAACATTCTATATTATAAAAAATTGCTATCTAGAAACATCTTCTCTTTTATTTATTTATAATATATTAGTGTCCACACACTCATCACCTATGAAAATCTTGATTTTGTACCATAAGATATTGATTTTCTATCCTAGGGAAAGTTGAAGCTTAAGAGGGTCACACATTAAATTGATTATAGACGATTAAAATAATTTGAGGACCATTATAATTTACCTTTTTGGGACTTGTTAGATTTGAAATGACAAGTTACTTTTTGAAGGCTATGAAATCAATTGAAAATATAGGAAAAATACTTCTCATTTGCACCATTTTTTATGGTCAAAGGAACTAGCAAGAGGTAATGTGATTGGGTTCAAAATTTACATTGGCTCACATTAGATAGCTCAAGGAGAGTCATAATATTGAGGGAATAAATAAATTTTAGGTATAAGGGTTGTTAGCAAGAAAACTAGGGAACAAAAACTGAAGTTCTAAGCCTCAAGTAATTTCTGAGTGTTGAAATTTATACCCCAAACTCAATCATATAAAGGACACCAAGTGATTTATACAAAGGATGAACTAATTAATTATATAGCCACAAAATAATAGATAACATCAAATAGTTAGAAGTTTGGTAATCATTATATTAACCATATCCAAAAGAGTACAATATATATCTTCCCCTGTACTCTTCCTATCTCTTTCCTTTCTTACATACAACCTTTATACATGATACAATTTCATATATAGTTCTTACATATATTCATTTTTTCTCTATTTCGTATTCTGCTTATCTCTCTTATATCTTCTATCATTAATATCTTTTGCTATACATATATCTACAAGATGGTACATGACCCATATATTCTACCCCTTCTCTAGATGGTATCTTTATAACCTTAGGGTCTACAAGCTCTTTGTAGCAAGATGCAGTAGAATTTGGTCAGAGGTACATCTACTTTGTAACTCTTTCTAGCTAACATCATCCCCCCTTTCAAAATGTTGACTTGTCCTCAAGTCAATGCCACCATGATAGAAGGATATCCTTTTGGATCTCCTTTAGGTTGGAAAATTTATTATCCCATTGAGTTTTAGCCAAATTTAGTTGTTGGGTTTACACTTGGATCTATAGCAAGAGCTTCTTTTCATCCAAGAGCATTTGAGGAATTTATATCTTTTGGGAAAGTTATTATGCCTCTTGAAGAAATCTGATCATGTGTGCTACACTTAAGCTGACTACCTCTCAAAGTTGGTGAAATTAATTCTAGACCTTGTCTCTTTGATCTTGTAGCTATTGGAATTGTGCATGCAGTTCTTCTATTTGCACTCTAGACTACCCATTTGTATCCTATAATGCATCATAGGTTATGGCTCTTTGGATTATCTAAAATTCTAACTGATCCATTTGAGCCTTCGTTACTATTTTCACTATTGGCCATTGTAAACAAAACTAGTATAATGAATTTAGATCCCCTTTAGCGTTCTTCAATGTACTAATCTATGATTCTAGGGCAGAGTGTGTGGTAGCACCCTTCATCCATTCCTTATATTTTTGTGTCCTCTAGTACTCTACCTATATTTGTTTCCTTAATGTTTTATTTTGTGATTGGGTGTCCTTGACCGCCCCCTCTATCAAAATTCTTAGTTGCATTATCAATGGTTGGGATGAGTCCCCTTGGATTTGAGGGAACTTCCTTTGTATATCCTTTACTAACTCCCCTAACTAGTTAGATATTTTCACATGATGTTTCAAAATATCTTCTCAAGCTATTTGGTGTAAGATATCCCATAACTAGAATTTATGTAGAGGTGAAATTTTTCTAAGGTCCACCTATGACCCTACCAATGGAAGTTGGAGTAGTTGTGGGGATGTAACCAGTTGTAGTTGCTTCTGTTTGGAAAAAAAAATCTTTATGGAATACATGAAAGATGTGGCTAAGGAAGAGGGTGTCTCAGATTCTGTAGGTTTAGAAGATTATTCTTGCTCTGATGAAACTACTTTAAGATTTGCTTCTTTGTCTCACAACTTTTGATAAGCTTTTTTTGTTGCCTCTTGTATCTCCTTTTGTACTGCTTGGGTGACTTCCAATTTCTATATCATCAATTTATTCAACCTCTATTTGCACAAAATCTCTTTGGTTTGGATCTCTACTATATTTTACTTTTGTGAAGGTGTAACTGTAGCAGTTAATTCCCCAATGGCTAAGTCTATTATTTGCTCCTTTTCTTTTATTACTTTCTCCCTTCCCTTCTTTAATACGGTAGTCAGGGGGTATGAAAAGTGATCAATTAAATCTTCTATGGTTTTTTTTTATGTTGTCATATATCATATGATTGCACTCTATGTGATCACTTGATTTGGTATCAACATGTTTGGTTACTTTTGAAGGTTCATGTCCATTACCTCCTTGCAAAATAACCCATTGTACATAGTTGATCCTCATCTACCAGTGGGGAAACCTCTAGTATATTTTTAGTTTCTAGAAGAGAAGTGGTACCACCTATTCTTCTTCTTCTATGTCCACAATTTATGGAAAAACGTCTCTATGTGCATTGTCCTTTCTCTACTTCAGCTTTTTCTCCGCACTCATTTGTAAGAGGGATTTTGTAGCTTCCTCTTCCATTGGTTTCTTTCTAGGAGGAGTGATTGTGAGCCTTCTCTTCCTTGGCCTACTACTTCCTCCTTAGGTAGATTCTATAGGTGGAGTTTCAATTTGAAGCCTTCTCAACCTCTAGGGAGTGGACGTGTTCTACTCCTCTGACTCTAGCTTTGGTAAACCCCCTTTTTCATGTAGTTTTTCCTTATTCTTGTTGAAGTGTTCCTAGGCCTTCTTCTTTGCTAAGTTCTCCATATATTCCTATTAAGTAGTGAACTTCTCAGTTTACAGATCTTTGTAGAGGGTGAGGAGTGTGGAGGTATATGCATTCATTTCGATATTTGTTACCTCATATAGGAGTTGAGGTATCCATGATATTCTCAAATCAATTGCTTCCATAAAGGTGTACTCTTTATCTACTAGGAAGTATCCTTAATGTATTGTTGAACCAACTCATAGGAGATGATGAGCTCATTTAATGGCTCAATTTTGATAGGGTCTATTATCTATTTTTTGTTGCTATCATAGACTTTGACACTAGGTTGTTGACATTTTCTATGTTATTCCCTTAAAACCATAGACCTTGGGCATAAGTTTATCTTTGTGACTTTAATGACATTATCATGCTATGTGGATTACCTATGTTGAATTTACAAGTGGTTGAATGAATGTTACTAAGGTAATTATAGATATACATTTGTTTGTGCGTGTTAATGCTATTTTACAGGTTTCCACTAAAATGTTGATGTCAACAAAGCCTGCTATGTGGGAGAAATTATTGCCAGCTGGTCAGTTACTAAGAAGTCAAGAAGTTGATCATTAAGAATTCAAAGAAGGAAAACTCTCATGGAGGAAAATTCCTAGTTTGAGCAAAAATAATGTAACTACCTTTTTTAATGGTCATATTTATTGTTGAGAAAATATAGGGAGTGCATTGTGCTAGATTCCCATTGAAGCAAGTTTGCTTTGACCAATTTAGCACATGCATAACTTCCTCCATCTTTTTTTATGCTTTCAATAAGTGGCATCCTCCTATTTTGATGGAGTCGACTACCTAGGTAGTTAGGGTTAGTCAGTAGTTTTTCTCTATAAATAATGGTCAGATGCTCCTTTCAATAAGTTTGGACATTCTGAGTTTGTACTCGCATTTTCTAGTTTTATAGTTGTATGCTTCAGATGGACTTATGCTTTCAAGAAATAATATGATATGATATTTTGAGTTGTTGTATTTGAGTTAGTGTAAGGGAGACTCACTCAAAGGGTCCTACTTGGTGAGAATTCCATCTATTAGTCTAGAAGTCATTTTCTATTCAGTAGCTAGTTCCAGTTTTAGCAATTGTCTGTTCCTACAACCACTAAAATTTTGTTCTGTGACTGTTCCTGCAACCAAGGAAGACAAAGTAGTTTCCTATTTGTTTGTTGAAATTTCCATTTATGTCATTCATTTTTAGTCAATTGGATTAATGCTTAGTCTAGATGTTGATTTATGCTTAGTATTTTCATTGATTTCTTTCCAGCACTTGATTTCCAGCATTGTTTCTTTCCTACATTATGGATGATTACAATGAAGTCCTAGTGCACATACAGTGTTGACCCATTTCAAGTTTATGTCCCTGATTTGACAAGTGAAATGCACCTTCATGATGAGTAAGATAGCTACTTAGTGTAGATGTTCAATCTCTAAGTTATAGCCCTAAAGGCTTAGTTATTAAACCATTGTAGGAGGCCAACATTTTTGGTGCCATTGTTGGGGATGGTGTCAAACTAGGAAGTTCTTTGGATTCATTGATAGTTTCTTTCTTGTTGTAGTATTTTTGAAAGTTTTCTCTTAGTATACCCATCACTTAGGATTGTAATGACCCCCTATTCTTTCAACAATTCTTTGTGTGAGTTGGTTGATATTGAGTTGATACCGCATGCATAGAGGAAGGAGAAGAGATGCTCATGGGAGATTCCTTCCTAATGACCCTAATCCATTCCAACTAGTTGAACATCCAAATTTTCCAAGGGACAAAGAAGAAGAAGAAGTACACCCTTTTGTTGATGCATTTCCCAATCTAACTAGTTCTGACACTTCCTCTAAAGACCAAAATCTGATTGAGAATCACCTTGCTTTGGAACTTCATCATGTAGGAATGGGTGATGAGAATAATGACAATAGAAATAGAAACAGACCTAACCAGCCAACTTTTCCATTCCCAATTTCTCATCAGAATGAAGTTGGCAACCTCAAAAATATCCCTGCTTCAGTCCTTCCTAAGTTCTATGGACTTGTCACAAAATATCCTGACACTTTCCTATTTCAGTTTGATATCCTCTACAGAAGCTATGACTACACCACTGATGCTTATAGGCTTAAGTTGTTTCCTACCACTTTGAAAGAAGCTGCATTGAGATGGTTTATGAGCTTAGGCAGGAATACTATGGATACTTGGTATGACATGAAGACAAAGTTCCTTGAGAAGTATAAGGAGTATTGCAGGGGTAGTGACATGAGAGGAGATGACATCTTTAGGATGCAACTAAAGGAAGATGAGAGTTTGGAGGATTACATTTCAAGGTTTTTATTTTGCTTACAAAAATCTCCACATCATACACTCAATGAAGAATCTCAAAAGATTCTTTTCCTTAAAGGAATCAATGAAACTGCATTGATGCTTTGGAAATGATGGAAGGAGGAGATATCACCCAAGTTCCTTGGGATGATATTAAGAAAATATGTCAGAACTATTCCAAGGCAACTTCAAAGAAATGAAGAGGTTACCAATCCTCTATGGGTAAATCATCCACCAATGGAGTATCAAGGATGGAGATTACTCACTTGGGAAATTTCAAGCAAGACATTATAAATAATCTAGCTACCCAGTTGGATACACTTCAAGCAAAGAAGAAGCATGAGGAGGAAATGACAATGTTGGCAGAATATTGCCCTCATTGCAGACAAAAGAAGAAGGATTGCAGATGCAAAATGGTGGCTAACATTGATATAAAGAAGATCCCACCCGAGTTCAAGCCAATCCAGGGTAATGATGATCAACTCTACTACATTTCACAAAGGATACCATGGGCTCCAAGACAAGGTATGCCACTAGATTCATTATCTTTTGTTAGGCCTTATTTTAATTCTTATGCATCTAGTAACCAATGACAACCCCCATATCCATCCAACTATGGAGGATATCCACCACAACCTTGGAATAACCCTCCAAATACTTGGCCCAATCACCAAAACTCTCCACCCCAGTGGCAACAACCTTAGGGGAATTGGTAGTAGTTTCAGGGAATTTGGCAACCATCTCTAGGAAACTGGCAACAAACATCCCAATGGAGGGGAGGACATCAATGGCCAAACTAGACAACTAGCCACATGCAGCCACCTTCTCATCCCTAACAACCTACTATAATGCCTCCTCCTACTAGCTCAAATTCAAGCACACCTAGACCTAGTTAGTTACTAGCTCATCGTACACCTAACCCAAATAACAAACCACAGTAGTAGCAACTAGTATACTCTACAAATCCTAATTAATTCCTTGCATATGTTGTGAGTGTAAGTGACATTCATCTACGTTTAGGAACTACTTTACTAGCTCCTTCCACTCCTATCATCACTGAGCTTCCTGTGGAAGAAGAGGAGCCTTTGAATGTCCCCATTCAACCAAGTGTGCCTAAAAATATTGAACTAGTTCTAGTTTAGCAAACTACCCAAGATCCACCATTTCCTCAAAGGTTGGAGGTCCCTAAACAAAAAAAAGAAAAGGAGGAAACAACCTTTGACATTTTGGATCATTTGAATGTCAAGATACCTTTGTTTCAAGCCATAAAAGATGTCCCAATATATGGAAAAGCAATCAAAGAAGCATTCCTTAAAAATTCAGGGAGGAAAAAGGACCCCACCATTATTCATGTAGTAGGACAGTTAGCAGACATCATGCTTGGAAAAGTTACAGTTCCTAAGTACACTAACCTAGGTAGCTCTGTGGTGGGAGTTGTCATAAATGGAGTCCAAATAAGGAATGCTCTTATTGACTTGGGAGCAACAATAAATGTGATGACTAAGGATATCCTGCAACAACTAAATGTTGCAAACATGAGACCTACTCCTACTATCCTGCAACTTGATAATAGTTCCACTATCAAACTTGATGGTATAGTAGAGGACCTAGTGGTAACTCTAGATTCTTGGGAGTATCCAGCAGATTTTGTGATTCTTTCTCCTAAAGCTACACTAGGCAGGTACCCCATTATCCTAGGGAGGCCATGGTTGGCCACAACAGATTCCTACATTGGATGTCGGTCAGGAGACATGACCATTTCTGATGGGAAGAGTACCAAAAAGCTTGTTCTCTACCCTCCTGCTCAACCATCCCATGACATGGATAACACCATATGGCCACATGTTGGAGAAGAGGTCGAGGAAGTCAATTATGTGGCACAACTCATGATGGAAGAGAGAAGATGGAGATGGATGGGAAGATGAGTGGATTAATGAAGAAGTAGAATCCCACAAAAAGTGGAAGTCTTTATTATGAAGTGGTTGCATGTGTACTTGGATCAGTCAAAAGGAGGGACACTAGGTCTGCTTCCTTCAGCTGCAAGAAGTTTAGAGGTTGGGTGCTGATTAAATTACTGCATGAACTCTTCCTTGGACGTTGGCTTGTGATACAATCTTAGACAATGACTGTTGACTATAAGTATGAATCTTACAGGGTCAATGGTGGTTAGTTGTACAGCTTCATTGGGAAATACTTTTGTGACTTTGTATGGTCCCAACCATCTAGTCTACAATTTACTTGTATTTTCTTGATACCTGGAGTCATAAAGGAGTGCCCAATCACTAGGCTGGAACTTCTTTTCCTTTATGCACTTATCATGCAATTTGATCCTTTGATTCTTCACTACCTCAGTATGATGCAGGGCTATCTTTCTCATCTCATCCAAATTATTCAGCTGTATGAGTATGTCCTTTTGTGCTTCAGAGATATTCATCCCTAAGTATAGTGCAATCCTAAGAGTCTTATGCTCAAATTCAATGGGAATCATAGTTGTCTTCCTATATAGTAATTCAAATGGAGTAAAGCCTATTTCTTTTCTAGCTGGTCCTATAGGCCTAGACGGCTTTTGGTAGCCGATTTTCCCAGTCTCTCCTATGAATAGCTATTTTTTTGTCAAAATTGCTTCAATTTCCCTAGTGGTCACCTCAGATTGGCCATTGGCCGGAGGGTGATAAGGAGTAGATTTCATGTTCCTCACATTATATTCATTAACTAGTGTTGTGACAAGGGTTGATGTAAATTGAGCCCCTTGATCAGTCACTATCTCCCTTGGAACCCCATAACGAGTGAAAATTTCCTCATAAAGAAATTCTACAACCTTATTATCTCTTGCATGCTTCATTTCTTTAACCTCAACCCACTTGGTCACATAATCAGTGCAAACCAAGATGTAGGATTTACCATTTGATGGAGGATCAATGGGTCCTACAAAATCCAGTCCCCATTTATCAAATGGAGTGATTACTACCTAGGGATAAAGAGGCATCTCATTAGAATTTTTTGGGTGACCGATCCTCTAGCATCTATCACACTTCCTTGTATATCTACCTGCATCCTTATGAAGTGTGGGCTAGTAATATCCTATATTAAGAATCTTCATTTTTTTCCTCTTGGCTGCAAAATTCCCTCCATAGGGTTCATTATGACATGCATGCAATATATCATATGTCTCATCTTCCCTTACACATCTCCTCATGACATGGTTTGGTCCAGTGTAAAACAAACAGCTTGTAATCCATGAAAAAGGAAACGTTTTCTCAATGAGTACCCTTCTCTCTTGTGGAGAGAAGTGAGGAGGAACTCTCTTTGTAACCAGGAAATTGGCTATGTCATCATACCAAGGTGTATGCACACTGATAGAAAATAAATGTTCATCAGGGAAAGATTCATCAATGACTTGATTATCTTCTGATGTGGTCAGTCTAGAAAGAAAATCTGCTACAACATTTTCTTTTCCTAGTTTATCAACAATGGTAATGTCAAACTCCTGCATCAGCAACAATCATCTTCCTAGATTGCCTGAAATGAGGGGCTTATTCATGAGGTCTCTTATTACTACATGATTTGTATGAATAAAAATTTGATACCCTGTTATGTAGCACCTGAATTTGTTAAGGGCATAGATGACTGCCAACATTTCTTTTTTTGTCACTATGTAATTGAATTCAGCTCCTTGTAAGTTTTTGCTGATAATATAAATAAAATTCTCAATTGTTCCTTCTTTCTATCCCAATATAGCTCCTATAGCATAGTCTGATGCATCTGTATGAATGTGAAAAGGAAGCTCCCAATTAGGACCTTTGAGTATAGGAGTGTGGGTTAAAGTTGCTTTTAGATTAGAGAATTCCTTGTCACAATCCTCTTTCCATTGGAATTCAACATCTTTAGTGAGAAGATTGTACAGTGGTGTTGCCAGTTTGCTAAAATCTTTGATGAAACACGTATAGTACCTTGCATGACCCAAGAAACTTCTAACATATTTTTTCTTTGCAGGAATAGGAAAATTGGTGATCACTTCAATCTGGATTTAATTAATGAGAGAGAATGAATTAATCAAATAAATGGTTTATTTAATTAAGAGAGGAAAATTGATTAATTTAATCAAATAAGGGTATTTGATTAAATGGTTAAAATGAGGGACGATTAGGGATGAAAATGGTGTTAGTAGAATCAGGATCAGATGTGTAATGTCAATCAATACATTTTCCATGTGTACATTTTTCCCCTCTTTGAAGCAGTGCACTTGCTGCGCTGATTCAAAGAATAAGTTGTTTCGATCAAAAGCCAAAACAAAATCTAATTTTAAAACTTGCCCCATTGCTGCCTCAGTGAGAGAAAACATGCCAATATATTTCCCCCTTGAGAGATCAGATGAAAATTATGATTTTTGGGTGATCTTGCAAAAAAAGAGGACAAGGTGCCCAACGTGTCCAAAAAGGCTTCAAGAGATCAAAAAATGGTGCAAAATAGCCTTTCCAAAACCCTTTCTGGATGGCTAAAAGGGGTCAAAAAACCCTAATTTTTAGGCTTAAATAGGCCTTGACGGGCCACTTTCAATTCATTTTCACATTCAGCCCTGAGAGATTCTACGATTTTGAGCTCTGACTCTCTAGAGAAATGGCACCACGATAGCTCCCTATGCACATTTTCAACTGAGTATGGACACATCAGAGGCTTCCCAGCACTAGACCACTGGTGAGTCGACTTGAGTTGAGCTTGATTTTTGATTTTTGCATGCATTTATTACGTTTAAAAACTAGGTCCTTAGGAGCAGCGCTATATTGGCACGCTAAAATTTCAAATAGTGATGCTCGGTGCTCTTTAGAGTTAGGGTTTCTTTCCAAACTCCGATGCCTTTGCAAACTAAACCACTGTAGTGCAGTTTGGGATTTTGAGGGCTCTAGCATCATAGTTTGAAATTTGCAAATTGTACCTCCTTCACAAGAAGCAATGTCGAAGTTCATTTCAGGACGCCGAGACAAGCCAAGATTAGGATTTTTTCAATGAATTTTAACACTGACTTTTCCTGATGTGGGAGGAGAGAGAGATCTACTCATATGAGCATAGGTCTCAAGATATTTTTAGCCTTTTGGGCGACCTAACTGATCGAGACCAGAAGTGTCTAGGAGAGATGGGACTTTGGTACATTGATTACGCACCACCCATGCGGAAACACTTGGGCATGATGACGGCTCTTGCTGAGAGGTGGCATAGTGAGACCTCCTCATTCCACTTTCTGATGGGCGAGGCCACAGTCATGCTGGAGGACGTGGGGAGGATCCTGAGATTTCCCATCCATGGAGAGAGTGATTTATGATATGGATGCCAAGAGGAAGGCCTATTATGTCGTCATGGATACTAACCAGATTTTATTTTGTGAGGGTCAAATCGAGTTGGAGTGCCACAAGCCTATTATATCACCCTACCGCTTGGTTATTGCAATCATTATATCAGGTCTTGTCACTCTAGATTGGCAAGGCCAATATTTCAACCCTGCATGGGGGCTCGCTTGGGAGCACATGGTTCGGCGGCAACCGAAACTGTTCACGTGGGGGCCAGTTCTACTAGCCTCACTTTACAGATATCTTCATGAGTTTTCCTATCTAGATGGCAGAGCACTTGGGGCAAGGGTTACACTCCTGCATATCTAGGAATGGGAGCACATCCCTGTGCTTCAGCCGAGAGTTGTTCTAGTTCTGATGGAGCCAAAAGATCTAGTGGTCTTGCAATACAGAGGTGGCCTTTCCTTTACACATATAGGACAACATGGGATTCCTCATTTGAGGAGGGTCCTTGACGATATGTGCGTGTTATGATGGTGTTTGTACCTTGGACAACCCGCATGGTTTGATGATGTGCAACAGCTCTTCTTCGCCCACCAAGAAAAACTTATGCAGGGGCGAGAGCATATGATGATTGAGATGTACCTACCGAGCAGGGTTCAGAGACAGTTCGATGAGCCACAAGACAGACCAAATGATTAGTACGTGGTCATTTTTTTGAGGATGATGAGCTAGAGCTCCTGGGGCCGCCATATACTTGCCCATGAGGCAGCTCAGAGTTTCATGTAGCTAGTAGCCAGACCATGACTGTATGACCAAGGGCAAGTAGATCCAGGGACTACGCAAGCCTACAAAGATTGATTCAGGTTGCTTCTACATCTGACAGTGCCAAGGACACCATCTGCTTGGCGCAGAGCAAGAGGCAGAGGGGTAGGGTGAGGCCAAGGGGATGGAGATCGGGATTAGGGTGGTGGTGGGCCACCACCAGTGCACTAGATTCAGGAGCATGGGCCATAGGACTAGCCACTGAGGGATCCACAGGTTGGAGAGTAGCGATAGGATGCCCCCCAGTAAGAGCAGGATCTGGGACACTAGGACAGGATCCTGATGCCCCCTAGGGATGGGGATCAGGATTAGTCCCACATGCAGCCTACCCTACAGCTAGATCCGAGAGACAGGTATATTTTTTAGCTACAAGCCTAGGTACAGGCAGTGACAGTCGAGAGAGATTAGGCTATGGAAGAGCAGGACCAGGCCATTTTGTAGAGACAAAGAATAGAGTTATAGACAATAGCCGAGATGGGCCAACGACAATAGATAGAGAGCATGTTCACCTCTTCCTCCTAGAGCACAGTATCACTTGGAGCATTAAGGGAGGTCATTTGGGAGGTGGATTATTATAGATTGTATTATTACCAGGTTGTACCATGGGCATCTCGGGTGCCAAATTTTTCACAGAGGATAGGGCACAGGCCAACAGAGGAGCACGGGGAGAGAGCAGGTGGCGAGGTTAGTAGCCAGTAGGGCTAGCCTTCATTTTTTTATCAGAGACATGATTCTTTTGTGCCCCATGGGCTCATTTTTTATAGCCCCAATGGGCCCTTTTGTACTCATTGATTACACATGTACATTGATCTTATTTTTTGTACCATGACAGTGTATATTTTGATGATATGTATGATATGGGCTGACGATGTTGCGGTGCGATGTTCTATTCTATTTATGGATGCTTTTTACTTTCTATATGTTATGCAATGATTCTATCTTATGATTTCATGATGTTTATGTGATGAATATGCTATGTATGGATGCATTTATTTTTCAATATCTTTTCTTATGCATTTTTAATGATGTATGCAAAATGTTATGATGTGAAAATGCTTAGACTAACAAATCTATATTATGCAATGATGGATGGTATGATGTAATATGATGATGATATATGATGATGATATGTGTAAATGATGTTTATGATTATTATGATGATATCTATGATGCTTATAATGGATGCAAATGATGTGTGATGTGGTAACGTAATTGATGCTTATATGTGTTATGGGATGTTTATGCGATGATATTATGATGATGTAGATGTTTATAATGCTATGGGATGATTGATTTTATGTTTATGTGAAATGAATACAATGTAATGATTCATGAGATACTTAGAATAACTAATCTATATTATGTATAATGGAAATGCAATGTTATGATATGATTTAATGTTTCCTATATGATATGATATGGATAATGCAATGTGATGATGATTTGTGGATGCAGGATGAATGCAATGGTGATAATGATTTGTGATTAACTTTCATGGTACTATGTTAGCGCGAAAAGCAAGATATAGAAGAAATAAGACATGAAATGATGATGATGATGATAATGATTTGCTTGCCAAGGAGTTGGGATTTTCAAAGGGCTAATTACCTTATGTTTAATTACACATGGAGGCATGATGCATCAAGGTATAAAGAACCAGGATGGCGTTGTGCCTAGTGTGATGGAATTTGACTCAACAATCAGATAGGAGTACTCCTATTCACACCCGGCATATGAAACCTTATTAAAAAATGCAATTTAGATATTTGAAACATCTAGAACCAAAACATAGAAAAGGCAAGCCATCCTATGTGGTCAACAAGATACCTAAAACATCCTCCCTACATCTAAACAAAGTACGTATGACCAAGGTTATATTAAAAAAATATCCAACAAGCACAATAGATAAAGGATAGTGATCATTTCCCCATTCCTATCTCTCTAAATACTTTTTGTTTGGGATATCATCAAGAGGTCCTTGGAATGAGCACAATAAGATAAATCAAAATACCAAGCCAAAGTAAATAAACAAGCTAATGTTCTTCAATACCACTAGCCAAAACTAAACTACAATGATGCATGATGTTGATGTCCATTGTAGGAAGGTTGCATCCTAGGACATGATGATATTAGATGATTTGATATGGAACTGGTTGGATGATAGGTTATTGATACAAAGAGTCGACTAACTTGTTTGCGTTCTGACCTAGACTTAAGATTTTGACGTTTAAGTTTTCACTTTTGAACTGCTAGACTTGTTTCCAATTGTTTTACCAAAGGTTGGGGATGACGATTAATTTATTGTGAGTGATGTTTATTGTGGGTGAAAGTGAGATGAAACAAATGGATTTTTTTTAATATTTGGATGTTTTTAATGTTTTAAAATGTTTTGAGGCTATTTTTTTGGTATTTTCAATATTTTTCAAATGTTTTGATTTTTGATTTTTAGATGTTCTAGGGTTTTCTAAGATTTTGACCAAGAGACTAACCTAAGGACCTATCCTAGGGGCCTCAAGGGTTGATCATCAAATTAGCCTTTCCTATGTTATATACATAGAGACCACATAGTTTTACTAACACAGACTCGATTATTTGATGAGATATGAACAAATGGATTGTTAGTTTATTATGACGGACTCCTAAAGGACTAACCTAAGTGTCTTGGGGGATGATCAAAGATAAACCTTTCCTACGTTCAAGGCTCAGAAACCCATAGTTCAACAAGACGACTCTATTTTTTACTTTTTGACTGACTTTTTGACCTATTTTGGATTTTGATATGTTTCGAATGTTTTGGGTTTTTTTGTTTTTCTGATGTTTTTGGATTTTCTGATTTTGGGATCTCAAGAACATACACAAATCCAATCTAATTAGAACATGCCCCTAGCTTGATGCAATATACTACTCTGATAAAGGCAAGACAAACTGACCTTGAGAATGGGCTAAGTAGTACTAGGAGGGATCAAGACATGAACATAGAACCAAGCTATGATGCGGATGTCGAATGGATGGGTGATGGATGGAGATATGGAATGCGATGGATGATGGAAGCTTAATGGATGGATGATGTAGAACAAGTCATGAAGATTCTAGTGGATGGACAATGCTTATTTACACAAGGCGCCTGTTTTCCAGGTTTTCACCAAGGTACTTGCCCAAAGTGCCACCAAAGTGGTTTTCACAAGAGGATGATTTTTCTCTTTATTGTTTTTAATTCTTTTTCTTATTTTTTTGGGTTTTTGCTTTTTTGATTTTTTTGTTCTCACCAAGACACATGTTTGCTAGGTTTTCATCAGGGTGACCATTTTTTTAGGACATTTTCTAGTTTTTTTGGATTTTTTGGTTCTATACCTTGAAAGATTAGGCATAAAACTTTTTGAGATGGGAGTTATTCATGGGCTCCTACAAAGGTTCCCCTTCAAGTGTTGATAACTGATATGCCCCTGAATTATAGCTCGTTGTGATGATGAATGGTCCCAACCAGTTGGGTTCAAATTTTCCTTTGTTGTCTGGATTAGGGACATTCTTTTGATTCTCTTTTAGCACCAATTCTCTGACTTGGAATGTCCTTCTGATCTTCTTGTTATAGCTCCTCTTGAGTCTGTTTTGATAGACTTGCAAATGATTTAAAGCATCCATATGTTTCTCATCTAGTAGCTCCAGCTTGTTCAGTCTTGATACTCAGTATTCTTCATCCGTGATGAGATTCTACAATGATATTCTTAGTGACAGGTGCTCAATCTCAATGGGTAATACTGCCTCTGATCCGTAGAACAAGGAGAAGGGAGTGGCATTTGTTGGTGTGCAGATGCTGGTTCGATAAGCCCAGAGGGTGGGATTTAGCTGTAGATGCTAGTCATGACCTGCGTCATTGACTGTCGTTTTGAGGATTTTTAGAATGGTTTTATTAGTAGCTTCTGCTTGGCTATTTCCTTGGGGATAATATGGAGTGGAAAATCAATGGATTTTGAATTTATCACATAGTTCATAGACCTCCTGATTCTTGAAAGGTGTCCCATTATCTGAGATAATATCTTGGGGAACACCGTATCGACATATGAGGTAGTTTAGGATGAACTTTGATATCTGCTTTCCAGTGATGTATGTCATAGGGATGGCTTCCACCCACTTTGTGAAGTACTCAGTGGCGGTTATGATGAACTTGTGGCCATTAGATGAGGTGGGGGTTATCTTTCCAATGAGATCGAGCCCCCACTATGAAAAGGGCCATGGTGTGATGATGGGATAAATTTCTTGAGTTGGAGCATGGATGAGGTCCCCATGTTGTTGACATTGTAGGAACCTTTTGACGTAGTCATGTGCTTCTCTTTCCATTGTAGGCCAATAGTACCCCATCCTCTATAATTTCTTGGCCAAGGTCATTTCGCTCTAGTGTGAACCACAAATATCATTATGCACCTCAATTAAGGCAATCAATTCCTCCTTAGCATTTAGGCAACGTAATAAGGTTCCTTCTATGCTCCTATGGTAAAGGATGTTTCCTAGGATGATGAACCAAGATTCTTTCTTGACAAAGGTTATTTTTAGGCTTGAGGGTAAGTCAGTAGGTAGGACACCTATTCACAGGTAGGTATAAATGTCATGGTACTAGGGATCACCGGGACCAGTGATTTCACACACAAATTCCAACTCCAGTACCTCGAATGCGGGCACGAGAAGCTATTCTACCAAGAATTCATGTCTCGGGACGTTGCAAGGGATGTCCAGTAGGGATCCAATCATTTCCATGGCATTTTTTGCTTTGTTGTTTTCTCTAGGAATCTCCTCAAATGTGATATCAATGAATGATTCTTTGAGGCTCTCTACCAACTTTTTGTATAGAGTCAGTTTATCATCCTTTGTTTAGTACTCATCGTTCACTTGATTTATTATCAGCTGGGAGTCTCCATATACTTTGAGGGCCATGATGTGCCACTGCTCTACTATTTTGAGACCTATGGTTAAAGCCTCATATTATACAATGTTGTTAGTGTAGGGGAATGCCAACTTGTAGGATCTAGGTATATAGTCCCCCTATGGGGTGATGAAGAAGACACCAACTCTTGATCCATGTTGTGTGTAGGAACCATCAAAGTAGAGTTTCCAATGGTCGTCTATGCTAAGATTGAAGATGGATTCATCAGGAAACTCTGATATGAGTGGATTCTCTGAATACATGGGTGCTTCTACAAGTTGATCTGCAATCACTTGGCCTTTGATTGCCTTTCATTCCATATACTCAATGTCGTAGTCAGATAGAATCATGACCCACTTGGCCATCCTTCCTATGAGCATTTCCTTTGACAGTAGGTACTTGAGAGGGTTTATTTTGGTGA